>CAIGQQ010037820.1:10468716-10490776 GCA_903798035.1 Danio albolineatus
AATACATCTGATGCTGGAGTTTATTACTGTGCTGTCGACATATGTGGTAAGATACACTTTGGAAATGGAACCAAGTTGACTATTGAAGGTACTGTAATGTTTACTTTTTCAGACAAAACTATTAGTACCATAAAATGAATGTGTTATAACACCCAAATCTATGTGACCCTTTCAGAATACTCGTTTGGGAATCCAGTTGTTTTGATCCTGTTTGTAATAAGTGCAATATCCATAATTGTGAACATATTTCTTGTGATTCGCACAAACTGCAAAGAAGGTAAATATGTTAACGTAAGCATGGTTAAATAAACAAAAATGTATAATATACTTGTTACAGTAACAATACATCTCTTTTATGGAAGTGATCTGTAATTTAACCAAGTTTTTATGTTCCACAGAAGCTTCAGAACAAATTGGAAGTAAAACAACTCAGGTATTAATTTTTGTATATATATTTTTATTTTCCTTTAAACTTTTAGACATTGAAAAATAATGTTTTAAAGTAATGGTCATATTTTTCCTGTGTATTAAAACATACGAAATCTGAATGTGGATCAATGTAAAACTCTAAAAACTAGATTTGTTTGTTTTATCAAATTTGATCTTAAATTATTTCCTACACAGTTTCATTTTAATCACTTTTTTTCACTTTTGCACAGTAGTGTTTAAAAATATAAGGTCAGTAAGAATTGTTTATGTTTTTAAAACATATATTGTTTGCTGCATATCAGTATTAAATATAATATAGTGAAATATTTTACAATATTCATTCATTCATTTTCTTTTCGGCTTAGTCCCTTTATTAATCCGGGGTCGCCACAGCGGAATGAACCGCCAACTTATCCGGCATTTGTTTTACGCAGCGGATGCCCTTCCAGCCACAACCCATCTCTGGGAAACACAGCCATACATTCTCATTCGCACACATACACTATGGACACTTTAGCTTACCCAATTCACCTGTACCGCATGTCTTTGGACTGTGGGGGAAACCGGAGCACCCGGAGGAAACCCACGCAACCACGGGGAGAACATGCAAACTCCACACAGAAATGCCAACTGGCCCAACCGAGACCTGGCCCAACCGGGGATCGAACCAGCGACCTTCTTGCTGTGAGGCGAACGTGCTACTCACGTGCCACCGTGGCGCCCATATTTTACAATATATACATTGTAAACATTTAATATATTTATTTTATATTAAATATTTAATATTTATTTTCAGTAAGCCTAAGGCCCAATCCCAATTCTACTGCTTAGCCCTTGACCAATTATCTTTAGCTCGAAGGCGTAGGGCCTGATGTTGAAGCATTTCAAAGCTGTTTTCTTCGAATTTTCAATGTTTCAAGAAGCCTCACTCAGGGAAAGTAGTAGGCATTAATAAAATTCAATTTAATGACCTATTTAATAAACAATATGAATAATACTCTGTATAATTACTGTTTTACCATTACTGTGAGTGTTGTGTTTAGGGTTGGAGTAGGGGTAGATGTTAATAAGTGATTTAATAAATAATATAGCTTCCACAGCTGCATACCTTCAAGCAACAACCGTAGCTCAGCTTAGCACCGTTTCTTCTGTGCAACAAAATAGTGCAGCACCACCTTGTGTATTGGGGTATTTCTTTCTTCCAGTAAGCACCATCTAACATCAAGGGGTAATTTTACACATTCACTCTGCTCTTCATCAGTGAATGTCACTTGGACATGCATGTCTAAAAACTGGAGTTAAGAGCGAGTGATGAACATCACAGTGTGTACAAGGCGTAACTGTAAAAATGAAATGGCAAGTGGTTTAGTGCTGTTATTTGATCATTTCTCATGTTTGTTCTCTGCAGGCTGATACAAATGAGTTCAATTATGTTGCCTTGCAAAGCTCTTCAGTGACAACTAGCCAAGAAGAAACTATCTGTGTTTATTCACAGACCAGTGAGCACTTTATGAGATGATTGCTTCTGCTGTAGATTAATGTGGTTATTCTTGTGATTGCTCATTACCAGTTCATACATTACATTTTTATTTTATAATTTTGATTTTGGTTAATTGTAAATATTTTTAGTCTATAATATAAGTTAATTATGTCCCTTTTTACTCATTTAGTCTTTTTCTTGAACAATATTATCACCCTCAAGCTTAATAAATGTTGTTTTTTTCATTTTTAATAAATGCATATTTAGTGAATGACAAAAATTCATTCAATTTAGATTCAGAAAGAACGTAAATCGTCATATGCTTTTTTAAATTGCAAACCATGTATTTTTCACCAAGACGATTGCTGATAAAGATCATGGCCTGGCTGTGTGGACTTACAATGTAAGTCCCCCCCCCCCCCCCCCCCCCTTCTTCCTATGTTATGTTTAAGCTGTGCACAATTATTATCATATGTTTTTTTTATATATATAATTTCATGCTTTATCATTTTTACAGTTATTTTGTAACTAACTCAGTGTAACCATAGCAAATTATTGACATTAAATCATTTCATTTTCAAGTGTTCTGTTAATAATTTTTGATTTAACACTTAATTGCTCCATATTTCAATACAATACAGTCACAAAATAGCAACACTCTCCCACATTTCTAGCTGTTAACACTGCCCTTATTTTCACTTTTGGTTTAAGATTGCAGAGGAATCTTTGATGGTTAAAAAGTGCAAGTCTATTTTTAGGATTTCACAGAAAGATTAAATGGTAAAACTTTACAATACATTTTAATTAGTGCATTTTAGTTTATTCACTAACATTAACAAAGATGAATAAATATGTTAATCAGCAATGTAATGTAATGTGTAGTTCATTGTTTGTTCAAGTTAATGTAAAATTGGCCCATGTTTGCTCCTGAAGGACTAGACCTTTCTTGGATGCTTCTGTTGTACAAAATTTACATAAAAATTTTGTTTTAAAAATCAATTACACTAAATTGGAATTTTCAAGTATTGTGTGAATTATTTTTGGAATTTGGAATGTGTTTGAATATAAATATGTATTTTTACAAATGAAATGAAGTTGACAAAACATGAAGTATTTTGTGTTGATATTGTCTGCAATGAAATACAAATTAATTAAAATAGTCTAAATAAATTTGGAAATCACTCTTTTTATATATATATATATATTTGCATTTTCCATGATGTCCCAACTTTTGCTGATTTGGAGTTTACTCAATTCTCAAGCTTAAACTTGTCTTCTATCTATATAAGGAAAAAAACATAAACAGAGCTCCTGTTAGACGCCACAGTGTATGACATCATTTCCTGTATAATGGCTGACAGGAAGAACATGTTCAGTATAAACTGAGAACTGATGTGGCGAACATCAGTGGAGAAACAATTCACTTAAGCACTGAACTGATTGCAATAAAAAATTATTATTATATTATATTATATAGAAATACAGTTGAAGTGAGAATTCCCTCCTGTTTTAATTCTTTTAAAAATGTTTATTTTTATTTCTCAACACAATTTTAAATTTAATAGTTTTAATAAGGGCGTAGTGGGTGGCGTAGTGGGTAGCATTATCGCTTCACAGCAAGAAGGTCGCTGGTTGAGCCTCGGCTGGGTCAGTTAGCATTTTTGTGTGGAGTTTGCATGTTCTCCCCGTGGTTGATTGGGTTTCTTCCGTTTCCTCTGAGTACTCCGGCTTCCCCCACAAGTCCAAAGACATGTGGTATAGGTGAACTGGGTAGGCTAAATTGTCCGTAGTGTATGAGTGTGTGTGAATGTTTCCCAGAGATGGGTTGCAGAAGGGCATTCGCTGCGTAAAACATATGCTGGATAAGTTGGCGGTTCATTCCACTGTGGCGACCCCTGATTAATAAAGGGACTAAGCTGAAAAGAAAATGAATGAATGAGTTTTAATAAGTAATTTCTAATAATTTATTTTGTCTTGGGCATGGCTGTGAATATTTTTCTGCTAATAGTTAAAAACTTAACTGGGTATTGTGTTTGTCAAGTTAGGATAATTAGGCAGGTCACAGGACAAGAAACTACAAATCATAATTTAGATCAATATAAGAACTTTTACCTATTCCTGAAATTTGTCTGATATAACAATGTATCTATACATTAAAAATGATGTCAAATTCAATAATATAGCATATAGCACAGTAAATAGAGTGCATGTATGTATTTATGTATATATTATATGATAGTTTGTTTGTACCTGTGCACAGGGGCGGACTTAACCAATAAGCGAGGTAAGCGGCTGTTTAGGGCCCCGGGGAATTAGGGCTCTCCGACCAATGCCATGAAGCCTATATTAATCATATAGCTTCTTTATACATTTTCTATCGTATGTTGTAAAATCTGTCTTTAACCGTTAAGATTTTAACCTTATTACTTCTTTTAAAAACCGGGTGCCCCCATGAATAATGGAAAGTTCCATCAGTGTACTGCACATGCGCAAGGTGTACGCGCTTTAATCAAAGACGCTGCCACTGCCAGCCAGTGTTGCCAACTTAGCGTCCAAAGAAAAGTGACTGTTTTAGGAGTTATTGGATATTTTTAGACTCTAATGTGTCCGTGCTGTACCTTTCCAAACGTTACTCTTCTCAACAAGTTGCGGGTTATTCCGTCGGTCTCTCCCCCTCACTCAAAGACACGCCAGAGCTGATCATTCCTCTGCATATCGACGGCAAATGTCGACGGGAGCGTCAGGTATTTCCTTGACACAGTCAAACCGATTTGCGTCTCCTTTGTTTTAGATGTAATATTTTAAGTGGACCGTTTATTATTTTCTTGTTGTTGTTCACAATCACAGAGATTTTAGTGACACCAGTCTGCCAGCTATCAGAGTAGAGACAGATAGTGTTCAAGAGTGAGAACATTTGGGGAAAAAGGTAGAAATACGACAAACAATGAAACACAGCTTCCTCCCCGATCCTGCTGTCTGGCCGCAACAGCTGTCAGATGATGAGCGCTGTGAGAGAGGGCCTGTACAAATAACACTTCCAGTTAAACAGCTGCCTATTCACAAACAGCAATTACTCAATTGATTTGATTTATTTTCAAACAAAATATCATACATAAAATATCTTTAACAAAAAGTACATTTCAACATGGTCGAAAATGGAGCGGGATGAAGCACAAGCTTATTAAATCATATGAACAATGATGAAAATATTAGTTTGATGGATTATTAATTAAATGTATTTAAATATTTGTAAATTATTATTACTATTCAAATCTAATAACAAAAATAGCTAATTAACTGTACATCGGTCTGTGTCCTGCAAAGTTTAGTCCCAGCCCCAATCAGACACACCTTATCAAGCTCTTACTAGGCTTTCTAGAAACATCTGTGAAGGTGTGTTGAGACAAGTTGGAGCTAAAATGTACAGAACACCGGCTTTTTTGTGAATTTATTACTTTTTATTTTACATTAAAAGATAAAGGTTCCTTTAAATATTACACACGCACACACACACACACACACACACACACACACACACACACATCTTTTTAACATGCAGCTTATTTTTCAAAAATGCTATGGCCCCATACCTGGAATTGTGTAGGGCCCCCAAATCACCAAGTCCGCCCCTGCCTGCGCACACTTTACAAGTTTGACAATTTTCCAACCACAGGACTGACCAAGTGTTGTCTTCACACCTCCATCTGAATCAAAACCACACATGCACATTTGTCAGTGTCAAAAATAACCCTCCTATATGCACTTTTCCCCCATAACCCTCTAATCTTTTCAATAAAGAACATTTATTTTTTTGAAATATAATATATAAATCTAGGAATATATAAATTTTATATTTCCAATAATGGATTAGTGTAACAACAACAAAAAGATCAAATAAGCATAATCACATTAATACATCATATCTATTGAAACATTTTAAAATTGTGTACTTGTATTCATCAGGGCTTGCCACAGCAGAATGAAGCGCCAACTTATGTTCTACACAGGGAATGCCCTTCCAGCTGCAACCCAATACTTGGAAACACTCATTCACAGACATACACTATGGCAAATTTTGTTTATTAAATACACTTATAGCACGTCTTCGGACTGTGGGGAAAATCAGAGCACCTGGAGGAAACCCACGCTAACACAGGGAGAACATGCAAACTCCACACAGAAATACCAACTACCAACCTTCTTGCTTTGAGGCCACTTTGCTAACCACTCAGCCACTGTGACTTTTTCCAGTTTACAACATCAAGCAGAATAACAAGCAGAGCTAAAAATCAATGGAGGTGAATGAGACCAGAAATCTTGACCCTATTGAGTACAATGACTATACCCGCTCTCACATGAAACCTAAGATAGATACTTGTTCCTTATGCTATTGATTTGCAGAATTCTAATGGGAAGAGGTAGCTGCTGTCTTAAGTGCTATTAATGTTGTGTGGTATATATAGTGTATATATTTTGCTACTGAACAAATCACCCCAAAAGGGAGCAATAAATTTATTATTATTATTATTAAGGGGGCAATAAATGTAATATTATTATGGTGGAGGTGTTTAACCTTGTAAAGCCCACAGTTGCAGAACTGCAACATCACTTTTTACAATTAAAAAAATGCAAGCAAAAGTTTTTTTCTTCTCAAAAATTGTCATCACTATGCAATTTGATGGAAAAAGTGTTTATAGGTCTGGTCATCCTGTCATAAACTTACTTTACCTCCAATTTTCTCATTGAATGGATCTTCTTTTTTTGCACGTCTGGATTTGTCAAGATCTAAGTAAGTAAAATTTCTTAAATATTTTTTGTGTGTTTATTACAATGTCTAGAACACATATATATAGTTATGTTAGAAAACATGAATCTAATTTCATTTAGAGATTGTTATGTCTATGTTGTAATTCTTAAACGTTGAGTCTAAAAATTGAGTCTTGAGCCTGTTGCATTGTTCAGGGACAGCTGTGAATGGCCTTGAACCTGTTGGTTTGTTCGTTAGTGCTTTGGGGAGATGCATGTGTCCCTTTTAGTATGATAAGTAGAGACCCTAATAGGCCATTCAGACAGTATTGTTTGAATGGAGTGGAATTTTGATAAGCATTTGCATTGGAGTGGCATTGAAATAGTCTGCAAAATGTAAATCTTCTGCAATATAAGTGTTAAATGTGTTATTCACATATTTAATAACCTTTTTCCAAACTTTTTCAGTTTCAGAATGCCATCAGTGCAGAAAGGCCATCTATTCAGTGTGTAGGATGTGACTGCTGCAGTCCAAAATGGAGAGAGCGATTTTTAAATGGATGCAAGTGACTCAGAGAATGAAGATAAAATGGACAGAAAACCACCAACCTACAGACTGACCATGCAGCCAATGATGGTTTCTCACTTATTATGATCTCACTTTTGGCATGTATATGAGCATGAAAAACATTCACAAAGTTACCACTTTAAATATGTCTTTACATGCAGATACAGGCAGTCAACCTCCTCTTAATCAACTCATATCTGCTCATTTTAAGATCACTGGCCTTTTAGAAGTGTCTTTAGTAGTTAATTTTGAGCTATTGTCATGTTGAACCCTTTACAGATTTCACACCTTTATACACACCTCAAGTTCACCTCTTGCCTATAAATAGTTTAAACGTTTTTGTCTGCTTTAAAGTGCAGTTAAAAAAAGAGAAAAACTCACAAATTAATTTTAACTGGCACCTAATGTAATATTTGGGTTCGCATTCTCATGTTATCTGTTTATTTTATCACTATCAAGCATCTATATAAAAAGAGTCTTCTAAAGGAAATTGGCTCAACCCTTTTTTCCCCGTGTCTGATCTTTGACCGCTGCTGTGCGTTGAAGAGGAAGCAGTCTGAATTTCGACTTACTACCAAACCGACACGCAACAAGGGTATGTTAGTTTCATGTTTGACTTGTATTGGTCTGAACTGAATATACTGGACCTGATCTGTGTGTTTTCAATTTTAGTGGACTATAATATTAAGTTTCTTATTTTTTGATTTTAAGAAGATCTTTCTCATAAGGTTTTACTGTAAGCAGATCATTTAAAGATTCAAGATTTTTAAATCAAATGAGTATATGTGGTGAAGTACTTCTGTTCAGATGTTGGAGATATAAAATGTGTAATTTTGTCATTATTTTCATGTTCCAGGTTTTTTGACATGTTTTTTTTCTCTTCTAGGTGCTGGAAAATGAGCTTGCAAGATTGTTTTACCTTCTTTCTCCTCACATTTGCTTGTAAGTTTAAATGTACTTTAGGTATTATGGGTGATAATGACAAAAACAAAACAAAAAAACAATACCACAATAAAATGTATATCAGTCAGTATCAATTATTATTATAATAAATCAATAACAAATCTCTGTATGCTTTGTATAAACATTTATAAAATGCATTTTTGTTTTATCTAAGGATAAATATATTGCAATAATCACTTCTTTAGCTTTATGTTTTACTGTTTTCTTACTGTTTATTTGATTGTTTTTGTTGTTTTAGATGGGACCTGTGAAGAAGATTTTATTCACCAGCAGCCATTGGTAGTTGCTGAACTTGGCAGCAGTGTGACTTTACCCTGTTTTCACTCTGATGACTATGTAACTACTGTTTCATGGACTAAACATTCAGCTGGCAAGAAACCACTTCTTATAGCATATTCAGATTTCAACTCAAAAAGCGTTACATATCAAAATGCCTTTGACAAGAGTAATCGATTCTTTATCACAGCTGCAAGTGGCTCTTATAATTTAACTATCCTTCACTTGGAGAAAGATGATTTTGCAACTTACTATTGTGTTAAGGATTTCTTGAACATATTAATGTTTGGAGAAGGGACGATTCTGCTGCGCAAAGGTGAGTTCATGACAGTTTTTGCATTCTGAAATTCACATAAATGTGTGTAAGTCTGTGTTTACTGCATGGTTCAAGCTGTAGTATTATCACCATGATGGTGTTAAAACTACATTTCAATCTCTGTCTGCAATCTTTTACCAATGATGGAAAAAAAGTGTAGTTAGAAAAGCAAAACGTGTTTTTATTGTGTGACTATTGTAATATGGAGCAGTTATTCAGAGAATGCTTAAACAGGAAATGAATTAATAACAATATTTTGCTTTGATTACAACTGAATTGGTTACAAAATAAATGTGAGTTGATAAAACATGAAATGATTAAACATTAACAGTATAATATAAATGTACCCAGCTTTAATGAAAAAAAAACTGATAAAGAGAAAGAGAGGAACAAAGAGCGAAAGACAGAAAGCAAGACAGTCAAAGCTGAACAGAGTCACAGGTTGAATTCCCTTTTATCCCTTCCATTACCAAAAATCATTACCATAAGAGAACATGGGGGAGATTGTTGCTACTTTGTGACCATATTGTATTGCAAAATGGGTTTAACCCCATTGATATTAATCAAAATTAATTCGCAGAATACTTGAACATGAAATTATTTAATGACAATGTTGTAGTTACAACTGAGTTAGTTATAAAATAAATTGATGAGATGATAAAACATTAAATGATAAAACATATATAATATTAGTTGTACCCAGCTGTTGTCTACAATATAAAGTTACTTGATAGAGAGGGAGAAAGTGAAAGACAGAAAGCAAGAGAGCCAAAGCAAAAGAGACAGAGTTACAGTTGACTCTTTTATCCCTTTCATTATCAAAACCCCCAAAAGTGACTAAAAACCCATATTGAAGGCATTCACAAATACACACATTAGCCTACAGGTATGGGGTCTAATGTCCTACTGTATATACAACTTTGAATAGGAACCTTCCTAAAAGTGGACGTATGTCAGAATAATTTGTATTGATTTATTAATGATTATGGTTAATAAAATTATGGTTTACAATAACATTACATGAGTAATGATGTATTAGTATGCAAACTAAACATTACTTTTTTCTGAATTCATGATGAGTTAATGCATGCCATAATCATGAACAAACTTTAACTGCAAGCCATATGAGTTCATGTGTGAGTAACAGCTACCTATATTACTTGTTAGTACATGTTTTTAATTAATGTATTAATTAACATAAACGTTTAAGCTAAATGCAACCAACATGAGCTGTCAATGTATAATTACGTTGTGACTTTACTTGGAGGGGCACATCAGCATTAACTACTTATGAACTCCTGTTTAAACTGATGTTGATGTTGACAGAACACTTTTCTATTGTTATTCATTATAAACGCACTAGACTGAAGTGCATGAGTTCATGAGTAGTTAAGAATGGGTTAATGATACACATAAACTCATTTGACTCATGTTGTAGTCAAAGTTAGTTCATGATTATCACATGCGTTAATTCATCATTAGTCCATAAAGTAATATTTAGTTTACATCAATACATCATCATTCATGTACTGTTATTGTAAAGTGACGAATGATTTAGAGTGGTTCAATTAAGTAAATATTTAAGCTAAATATGTTTTCTTAGAGTTTACTTACAGCTGCGCACATACTTCTGTCTAGTTAGTTTTTTATATATCATAACCTTCATGTGTGAAGTGAAATGCTCATGTTTCCACCCCCGTGCACATGCCATGTTTATATATGAGACCCCATATATTTATTAGCACTTCTGTGCCTTTTGGAATTTATATTGGGCTCTTTTTTTGATAAAAAGACATTTTTTGCAATAAAAACAAATGCCCATTATTATTTTTACACGTATTGCTTATAAATGTAGTTACGGAATGTTGCATGTCTTTCAGAAACGGACAGAATTGACAGCACGTCTGTTGTCCAGCAGCCTGTGTCTGACAGACTTCATCCAGGAGATTCAGTGACCCTGTGGTGTTCGGTCAGCAGTCAAATCTGTGCTGGACATTACAGAGTCTACTGGTTTAAACACTCATCAGGATATTCTCAACCAGGGATCATTTACACTCACGATAACAGGAGCGACCAGTGTTTGGAGAAATCAGAGAAGAGCTCTTTAGTTCAGAGTTGTGTTCATAGTCTCTCTCAGACTGAACTCAATACATCTGATGCTGGAGTTTATTACTGTGCTGTCGACATATGTGGGAAGATACACTTTGGAAATGGAACCAAGTTGACTATTGAAGGTACTGTAAAGTTTCAGACAAATCAAATAATACATCAAGCTAACACCTAATTTTATGTGACCGTTTGCTAATTTTCAGCTTCATCCTTTTGGAATCCAGTTGTTGTTATCCTGTTTACAATAAGTGTAATATCCATTGTTGTGAACATAGTTTTGGTGATTCAAAAGAATCGCAAAAAAGGTAAATATATGTTTTAAAAAATATATATAAAAAAATAAGTATAACAAAATACAAAACTACAAAGCCCTGTTTGAAAAAGTGTTTGTCCCCTAACCCTAATAACTGGTTGAGCCACCCTTAGCAGCAACAACTGCAATACAAACCTTTTTTTGTTAACTTGCATTGAGTCTGTTACAATGCAGTGGAGGTATTCTGGCCCACTCATCTTTGCAGAATTGTTGTAATTCAGCCACACTGGAGGGTTTTCAAGCCTGAATTGCCTTTTAAAGTCATGCCACAGCATCTCATTTGGATTCTGGTCAAGACTTTGTCTAGGCCACTCAAAAGTCTTCATTTAGTTTTCCTTCAGCTATTCAAAAGTGTACTTGCTGGTGTTCTTTGGATCATTGTGCTGCTGCAGAACTCAAGTTTGCTTTAACTTGACATCACTAACAGATGACCAAACATTCCAATAAATATTTTAGTTTGCTTGTTGATCAGAACATTTTTGACAAATATGCAAAATATTTACAAAAATGCAAGAGAAAAAAAAAGCAGAAGGGCGAACACTTTTTCACACCATTGTATATGTATCGAGTGTATCATATTCTACACTGACTTTCAGAGCAGTGATCTGTAAGTTTATTTCATCATGTTCTACAGAAACAACAGAACAACTCAGAAGCCAGTTAAATCAGGTAATAAAGCATTCTATTAATAATCATTAATAATAATTATTCAGGTAATTAATAATTCTTTAAAATGCTAGAGAATGAAAAATGTTTTATAGGCAAATGTTCCTATATTGCCTGTATATTGACAACATAAAGAATATAACTTCAGGAAAATAATTATGTGTATCAAGTTTAACAGCTAGATTAAAGTTTATTTCCACAAAGAACTATTTAAACAAATGTAAATAGATAAAAAAAATTATCCCATATTTATTTATTTTATTCATCAGTATTCAAATTGTAATGTTGTGGAATATTATTACAATTTAAAATAACTTTCTATTTAATATATACAGTAACATTTTAGCAGCGTTTTAATCATTATTCTACTTTATTTAATGTCACATTCAGAATTCATTACTTTTTAAAAATTGTGAAAATATTATATGTCAATATATTTTTTCCAGTGGCGTAGTTTGATCTCTTTGTATTTTCTTCCTCTGCAGATTGAAACAGATGACTTAAATTATGCTGCCCTGCACTTTTCCAAAACAAAGCCCACCACCTCGAAAAGATCTGCAATGAAAACCATCCAAGAAACTATTTATTCAGAGACCACAGACTCTAGCTGAGACCACTAATGATAATAAATCATTTCTGTGGTTTTATCACAGTCTTTGTTGTTGTTCAACTTCTTTATGTAGCTTTGTATAATTTTAATTTCAGTTAATTGTGTATATTTTTTGTGTGTATATTTTCCATCTTTAAATATCAGCAGAAATAGTATGTGTAAATAAAAATGCTGCCTGGCACTCTCCATTATTTTCTGTTCCTGCCCATTTGAACTGAACTATATATATATATCTATCTATCTATCTATATATATGTATGTGTGTGTGTGTGTGTGTACGTATGTATGTATGTATATACATGAGAGGAACAACAAACGCTGCACTACTGTAGTTGATACATAAGATCATGAATTTGTTAAGAATTACAAAACACACTTTTTAAAAAATCTGAAACACTGTGGTAAATGTATTATCATTTGCTGACGGAATCATATTTGGACAAGAAAACATGATCATTAAGCATTACATTTTACATTAAACTGACCTATTTACATTTTTTTCCTGGTAGTTATATAAAAATATATATATAATTGTCATATAAATACCAATTCATCACATCTTCTCCAGATTTAACATATTTATGCATTTGGCCTTTATGCAGCAGTTATATATATATTTATGCATTTAGTGGATTCTTTATCTGAAATCGACTTGCATTGCATTAAAGCTACAGTACACATTTGTCCATTTTTTCTTATGCCTGGAATTGAACTCACTACCTGATCTACAGAAAGGCCTGTAATGATGTACAGGAAGGGTTTTCAGAGGTGTCATTTAGTTTGAGATTAGAGCTTGTAAAAGTGATGAAAATAAATGAATTGGGCTTTATCATATATATTTACTCAGTTACCTTATTTAAAGGTCAGTAGTCAGGAATTTGTATGAATGAATGTGGATAGTTCTGAAAGTGTTGCAACATCTGAATATATCTCCTGTTTCATTGACACTTACTCTTACTGGATGGGTCACTGAGTTAGAGGAAAAAGAAGATCAGCATTTTTACATTTTTTGGTAATTTAGTGTTTCTCAATGGCATTATGTCATAAAGTGTTTTTAAAAGTATTTTTTACATGTATAATACAACTTGAATAACTTTGTTCATTCATTCATTCATTTTCTTGTCGGCTTAGTCCCTTTATTTATCCGGGGTCGCCACAGCGGAATGAACCACCAACTTATCCAGCACATGTTTTACACAGCGGATGCCATTCCTACTGCAACCCATCTCTGGGAAACATCCATACACACACTATGGACAATTTAGCCTACCCAATTCACCTATGCCACATGTCTTTGGACTGTGGGGGGAAACCGGAGTACCTGGAGAAAACCCACGCAAACGCAGGGAGAACATGCAAACGCCACACAGAAACGCCAACTGACTCAGCCGAGGCTCGAACCAGCGACCTTCTTGCTGTGAGTCAACAGCACTGCCTATCATAAATAAATATTACATTTCAAATTATTTATTCTTAAGAAAGTTAACAGCAGAATGCAAAAATAAAATAATACAAAAATAAAAGGTATATATCCTGAAAATGTGTCAGCTTCTTATGACAAACTCATAAAGCTGATGTGATTTTTTTTATTTTATTTTTTTTTTGGATGGAGAGATTAAGTCCAGCGAGTCTAGACACCAGTCAGCTACAGTTACTGTAATTAACATGTGGTTTAGCACTGGCAGAGTTTCACTTGTGTTTTGTGACTGTTTGATCACCGAGTGGCAGCATAAACAACATTTGGCTCCACTGTCCTCATGCTTCTTACTGGCCTTCCGCTCTTCTTGTCTAAGTTTAGAGCTGCATAGTTCAGGTCTTCATCTTGCTCCTGGCAACACAAAAATACAAACATACTTTAAGCAATCAACAAACAAACAGAAATTATTACAAGTATTCTCTTCTTCCTAAACCAGTTGTCTAACAATTTGGCTGTTTGCATGTAGGTGAATACTTCAGTCTGATATAGAATTTCTGTTGGAAAAACAATCAATAGAAATCACCATACATTAGAAAATCTAATGTAAAAAGCATTACAAAACATCAAGTTTAAAATATTAAAGTGTATGTTGGGGTATATTCCATTGGGATTTATTGATCGAAACATCAGTACCAGAGAGAAAAGGTTTACATTTAAACTAATTGAATTTACATTATAATCATTTAAACCCATTACAATTTCTATAGTAGTTGAAAGAAGTTGTTGTTGTTTTTTTCAGTTGGGTTGTTAAATGCATGCTAACCCTAACTCATGCAGTGTGTCACTTTATTTCTTAAATCATCTTTTCTTAAAAATGGTAGACAACGTGGGGTAAAAAAAGCTAACCAACGAAACATAAAGTGTTCATGGAAACATAAAGTGATTGATGTAATTCTTTTTACATTTGTGTCAGTCTCAGTTAGTAATGTGATTAGTAAAAAGTGAATGTGCTCTGTGCGCCCAGCCATTTCTTATATTTATACAGGCCTATTATTTAACATTTATACACATGATCCCAAATAAAATAATTCTCCTGGAAGTTAAATAGTTCATCTGGAATGACTGATAAGTTAACTTAATTAGTTTCAGCCTGATCCCACGAGAAAACGTTAGCATTTTACGTTTTGCTAGTTTAGTGGCTAATTCGTACGAACTCGTACAAGTTCAGTTGTACGAAAATGTACGATTGAAAAAAGGAGATGTGGCACCCGAGCCCACCCCTAAACCCAACCGTCGTTGGGTGATGAGCAAATCGTATTAAATTGTACAAATTAGATTGTATGAATTTATATGAATTAGCCACTAAATCAAAAGTTACGAATTGAGATAGCGTTGTTAGTTTTACTAATTTAAGTGGATTGAACATTGGATTTTTCTTGATGAAGAATTGTTGATTCAGCTCATCTAAATAAGTATTTTGAACAAGCAGTAAAATAATTTAAGTAAAATTCCAGAAATTCCTTTTTAGATTTGTACACAGGAACTTTTCATAATCTAAAGAGCCTTTTTGATCCTCTTGAATTGAAAAGATTGCATGAATGTTAAAGGTTTCTTATGGAAACCTCAATGCTAATAAGAACTAAGAGGCTAGTGGTTATAAATTGATTTCCTGGAACCATTGTTTGCCCAATGAGCCTGTGTTGCAAACAAACAGCACAATTTTTTTTCACACACACATATACACACTTATTTATTTTACAAGATACTTAGTTCACTTTAAAAATGCTGGGTTCCACACAAATCTTTCATGTTGTCTCAACACAAATTGATTGTTAACCTAATCGTTTATTTATTTATTTATTTATTTATTTTTGGATTGAACATAAAACAATTAAGTTGTCTCCCAAAAAACCTTAAGAAATGTGGGTAACACTTTATTTCGATGGTCCATTTGAGTATTAGTAGACTGTCTACATAATATCTGTTGATACTGACATTCAACAGACATTTAACTGACTATAAGAAACTTTGCAATTACATGTCTACTTACACTTACGCTACCCCCAACCCCAACCCTAACCCCAACCTAACGATCTACTTATAATCTAATGAGAATTAGTTGCAATGTAACTTAAATTTAACAAACGGACCATCAAAATAAAGTGTGACCGAAATGTGTTGTTTCAACTCATTTTAAATAAGCAAACACAAGCAGCAAAAGTATTTTTTTTCAGTGTAGTTCATTGCTTTTTTTAAACTCATTACAAACAGCCTTGTTCCTTTTTTTTAGAAACAAATTGGATTTTTATTACCTTATGCTGCAGCCGTTTCTTCATCTTTTTGTTTTTACTGTGCTTGGCATCTAAGAAAAACGAGATGGAAATATATATTGTTGATTATCTCATTAATTACTGATATGGTAACATCAATATAAGTAATAACAGCTGTAGAAGAACTAAAGAACATAAATGAGTTAAATGCTTCCGTATGTGCTATAGAGTGTTGTTCACATACCTCCTTTCTGCTTCATTTTCTTCAGCTTTATTAACACTACTATAGCAAAAACAGTGGGAAACAAAACCAAACCGCTCAAAATAAGTGTCAGTGTGTAAAATATGTGGCAGGATATGGCCATTTCTTCAGTTGTTTCTGTTAAAGGTAATCAAAAAACAAAAATACAAAAAGGGAAAGACAAAGAGATAAAAATTACTATTGCATGCTAGAAAGAAAATTCAAAGAGCAAAGGACAGTTTTTTTTTATCTTATGTGTTTGTGTGACACATACCACAATCTGTATTGGCAGGATTGTCTTTGGACTGATTTGTGGCTTTGAAGATAAAAAAAAAGCATACTATTAAATAATTAATCAACAGCACTGCATATTAATAATACTGTAATAAATAAAAGATGCTAATAGATCAAATGAAGATTTAAACATTACCATTTACTACCACTAACTGTGTTTGATTGTAAAACTTCATGTGGTCTCTGATAAAACTTCCACAGTAAAATGTTCCAGAGTCAGAAACATCCACGCTGATAATCCTCAGTGTAGAAAATGTTTTATTCACTGACATCTCTATATGATTCTTCTGAAATCCATTCAAATATGTGGAGTCAGCAGGACTTGCACCCACATACTGAGTAACAATACAGACTGGCAGAGAATGGTCTGTCTGCTTGAACCAGGCTATATAACTGGGCTCTTTTAGCATGTTTGAACACAGAAGAGAGACGTTAGTCCCGCTGTACACCGTCTCCGTGAAAGCTGAAGAGACATGTCCTACAAAGAGGACACCTAAAACAAAGCACAGTATGTTATACAGTTTTCCATATTTTGTGATTCATGTTTTTTTTTAAATATATTTACCAGTTTATGTATATTTTTGAATTGCATTATAGGACCTTGATCCTACTTCCAACAAATTTTAACCTTGAAAAGTAAAAAAATAAATAAAAAAAGTTACTTTTATTAATATTTTTCATTGTTTAAAGTGAGTCTGGGTTGGTGTTGGTATTATTCTACAAAAACCTTGTAATACACTGGCAATATATTTTCTGTTATTTTACAGACTTATATCTCTATATATTATTTCTTACATTATCTCAAACTACTTAATGTCAATAAAAGTCACTTCGTTAAATTGTAGAGTTGAATTTTCAAAAACTGACAGAGCAGAGATCAAGATCCCATAAAGCAATTCGCAAAAAAACACAGTACGAAAAACTGTTAACAGATACTTTTTACAGCGTAAGAAATACAAAAGATGTTAACTGAAAATTAAAATGAGCTGCATCTGAAACAAGATGTTACATAATGTAAATATATTCTGTATGATATAGAGTATATTCTTTCTGTGATATGTAGTAGTGGCCCAGAAGTGACGTCTGTAGGGGATGTTTACACTATATATTTGCATTTAAAGACCTTACAAAGTCAAGTTTTTATGGGGTTTTTAATTGTAATTGGAAAGGACAGTGGAGATTATTGACAGGAAAGTTTGGGGAGCAGAGAGAAGGATTGGAAGGGGAAGGATTGGAAAAGGACCTCGAGATGTGAATTAAACTCAGGTCGCCATGAACACCAGAGTGCCATGTGTTGATGCACTGACCTCTAAGATATTGGCGCCAACCCTACAAAATTTGATAAGATATTTGTCTCACAGAATTACTTGATGATAAAAAAAAGCAGACAGAATATGGATTTTTATAATACTATGCAAAAAAAATTCACAGGAGTATAATGGGTTTATTATAACCATTTTATTTTTCTCCTTTGTATTTGACCCTAGTATATTGCGTTTCTCAATAAGCACATATATTTGCAACTGAAACAATTTAAACCACAAATACACAATATGCTTAACGGTACATAGTTCACACAAAAATAAAATTGCCTCATTATTTATACTCTATCATGTGGTTTTAAACTTTTGAGTTTATTTCTTCTGTTGAACACAAAAAAATATGTTTTAAAGAATGTTGCTTTCACCCATTGACTTTCACTGTAGGAAAAAATACTATGGAAGCCAATGGGTACCATAAGTACAGTACTAACATTCTTTAGAGTATTTTATTTTGTGTTCAACAGAGAAAAGAAACCAAAACTGGTTTTGAACAAGTGAAGGGTGAGTACATGATGGTAGAATCGTTATATTTGGATGCACTATCCCTTTTAAAACATACTTTAACATTACATTAATATGCCTTTACAAATGCAAAGATCATTTTTGGCTGCTGTAGCTCAAAAGAAGAAATTCTGAACAGCTGGAGTCGTTAAATAAAAAAAATAAAAATGGTCACACTTTGACTTAAAACATACCTTTTTGAGCTCTACAAAGAAAAAATAAGAACATTAAAGTCGTTAAATTATCATCTAAAATGTAGAATATAAAAAATGATGATCTAACGTAAGTTTATGAACTATTGCGTTAAATTTCTAAAAAGTGTATTTTGAAGATTTCAGATTTTGCACTTTTTGATAATACAGTACCATGGCAATTATCAAATTCATTAATTAAAAAATTTGTCAGGTATTACATATACAGTAGTAGCCGTATTGCTTTATATTACTGTATTCTGTATTTAAACATATGGTGAACGTGAATTTTCTGTTACAGTGTCCCAAGTTCTAAAGATAAATATTGTAAAAACTGTATTTACCCATTAAAAAGAGCATCAAAGGATGTAGTCCAGACAAATCCATGTTTACGTTCCAGTCGAATCAACTCAACTGAGAACAAACAAATTGAGCTTTATTTATGAGAAGGGGGTGTGGCTTTTACATGCTCCGTTTGTATTAAAGCAGGATGTAATCTACACTGTATAAATCATAAAAAATAAATAAAGTCTAGAGGGTTGTCTAAAATTGGTTGCATATTTAAATAATACAAATAAAATGAAAGTTTTTAAATTCTCAGTTTTTTTAAACATAGTCTTTGTTTTGTTTGTTTATTTGTTTGCAAAGAGTTTTACATTATTTATATACTATAGTAAGACTAAAGAAATTGTAAAATTATTAATTCAAAAAATGACATTCAAGATACATTCAAGAGCCTGTTTGTTCAGGCTCCTTATTTAAAATAAGCTGAAATAACACAATAGTTAAGAGTTTATTTGGTGTCAATGTAATTGTTTATGTTCGATCCATCTAAATTTGTTAAACTAATAAATTAACTTACTGTAATTCCTTCAAGTTGTCCTAACACAAATATATATATATATATTTTTTTTACAGTTTACATGTTGAACAAATAAAGCAATTTAGATCAAATTTGCTAGTTTATTGTTGTTCAGTGTATTTCAATATGTATCAGTGTATTTCTCACTTTTGCACACTCATTGTAAAACTCTTATGGCATTCCTGCTACTATTTTACCAATCAATTAAAATAAAACTCAGCCAATAGGTGGAGACATTTCTGTCATAGTTTCATTTTTAAGAAATGTGTTTGGCTGTCAGAGCTGGCAATATATACTAGGCCTCTGTTGCATTTCATAGCATAGTTTGCTAGATAAAGCATATGATTAAGTGATGTTTATTTAAATTTGAGAAATCCACAATGTAGAGTGAATGCATACAATTGAAATATATTACTGGCTGAATAATATGATTAATAAAAATGTAAAGTCATCATGTCATTAAAGCATTGTTAAATAAGTTGCATGCATGTAACTATATATTCTCATTTTTTGGAGATAAAGTATGTGAGCATAGTGATTGCAGGCCACAGGTCCACACCATAGACCCCAACCATCTTGCTAGAACTAAAGCAGCCTTTCATCAAATTAAATGGCAGGGGTTGGAAACTAAGTATCACTTCCTGTAGGGACTGACAGGAAGTAGCAGTTCAGAGCAGAATGAGGTCTGGTGAGGTGAACTCCAGCGGACAAACACACAGATACATGCCAGTACAGTGCAGGTTTATGTTTGTAATAGCTGTCTAGTTTTATTGTTTACCACTTTTTTAAAGCGATAGCTGTTACATGTGGTTTGGTCTGTTATTGGTTGTTTTACACTAATTGTTACACTGAGGAAAAAAGCAATTATACTTTACTTAAAAAGTAATTAAACTTAATTTGTATAATTATGCACATAGTCTGTTTATTTAATAAATGTGAAGCAACAAGTTTACTTGCATATTTAAGTACTAAGTAACTAGTTGCTTTTAAATTAATTTGCAGTTGTTGTTTTTGTCACAAAACAAACAAACAAAAAGTCCCTATATCCAAACTTATTATTTATGTTATACTAATATCTGCGTGAGGAGTTTCAAGCAGTACGATTACATCAACATTTATTAAAAAAAAAAAATACTGCAATTTTATCAATAATATTGTCAATATCTGTTTTAGGTAAAACAAAATGCATATACAGTACATGTAAAAGTGAAACTATACAATATCTAAAAGTTTTTTCCAGTTATTTTATTTTGATTTTGCATTACATTTTAATGTACATTATTTTTACTAATAATATTTTACCATACACAAATTCCTGTATCTTAAATCCTGAATGTTATTTTATGTTTGATTCATAAAAACCAAAATAAGTGCATTTTTTATAATTAAAAAAAAAAAAAAAAATATATATATATATATATATATATATATATATATAAAGTTTCACACTATACTGCTTAAAAAGCATTTTGGTAATTATTTTATATTTATTATTATTATAGATTATTAGTGTCAATTAGTATTGTATTTAATAATAATGACACTAATAATCTATAATAATAATAAATATAAAATAATTATCAAAATGCTGTTTAAGTTGCTGTGTGTTTATGTGTGCGTGCGTTCATGCGTTCGTGCATGCAAGTGTGTGTGTGCGCATGTTTGCGTGTGTGTGTTATCTAATGCTGGTAGAAGCCGTAGCATTAACCTTTACACACTTGTGGTTTTAGACTATGAGCTCAGGCCACTTGCAGTCATCCAATAAGAATGAGAATTTTCTGTGGTTGAAAGTTTCCACTGAAGCGCTTCTGATTAAAGTGTGATGAGCTCGCTCAACTGCAGCGCTGTGCCGTTTGACCCCATGCATTGGTCTGGTGGCATTAGATAAAAGGCTTACAATGTAAGGTAACAAAAACATAAT
The DNA here is from genome assembly GCA_903798035.1 of Danio albolineatus. Lineage (NCBI taxonomy): Eukaryota > Metazoa > Chordata > Actinopteri > Cypriniformes > Danionidae > Danio > Danio albolineatus. The sequence goes on from CAIGQQ010037820.1 coordinate 10,490,212, forward strand.
ATATAACTGTAATTTGTTTACATCAATATTGGTGAATAAGTAATTCATATAATTAAAATCTAATGTGTGAAAGTGTCATAAGTATGATTTCAGCACCATGGACAGAGACACGTTATACCAACTGTTTTGGTACCATCTGACTTGATTAAAAAAATAAATAAATAAATAAATATATATATGGCGCCACGGTGGCGTAGTGAGTAGCACGTTCGCCTCACAGCAAGAAGGTCGCTGGTTTGAGCCCCGGTTGGGTCAGTTGGCATTTCTGTGTGGAGTTTGCATGTTCTCCCCGTGGTTGCGTGGGTTTCCTCCGGGTGCTCCAGTTTCCCCCACAAGTCCAAAGACGTGGTATAAGTGAATTGGGTAGGCTAAATTGTCTGTAGTGTATGAGTGTGAATGTGTGTGTATGGATGTTTCCCTGCTGGAAACCGCTGCGTAAAATGGATGTTTCCCTGCGGGCATCCGCTGCGTAAAAATATGCTGGATAAGTTGGCGGTTGATTCCGCTGTGGTGACCCTGGATTGATAAAGGGACTAAGCCGACAAGAAAATGAATGAATGAATAT
>CAIGQQ010037820.1:10491176-10516022 GCA_903798035.1 Danio albolineatus
CCATATATATATATATATATATATATAAATGACTAAAAAATGTTGGATATAAGATTTCAAAGCTCAACTTTTGTATTTTTATTTTGTAATGCATATGCTATTAATAATCTCAGACTTTGTTACAGTGATACAATTTGCATTTCGAAATATTTGCATTCAAAATGTCTGTTACTTTTTATAGTATGGATAATGTTGATCTCATCACTCTGAGCTTTTCTTCTTATTTATAGACCTGTGACATAAACTAAATAAGCCCACCCCATTTCCCCCACTTCTTTTTGTTTTCTCACCAGAGATGAGCCAGGAGTTGGTGTAAAACACTGACACTAATCAGGAGAGTTACTCATCATATGCAAAGTATTATATTGTATATTCAGCCAGCAAATTTGGGTGGTTTGCTTTGGATTGTGTGCTGTAAAGTGTGCATGAAGGCCTCCAGGACATCCAGTTAGTAATCAGTTGTTGATTCATCTGAGTAATCTTATTTACCACATGGGGAATTTGGCCCTTGCTTTGATGATACTTGAGTGACTCACATGTTAAAATGGTTGGCTGAACATTGTTCCAGCATGTGCTATAGACTGCAGTGCTCACACACTTTTTCAGCAGCACTGAATTCTTCCCATTCATTATAGTATTACGACGCGTTTTCCTTGCCGGTTTTGATCCTTGCTTTGTATGCTGCCTGCCTTTTGACCATCTGCTTGTTTATCGACTAGGACTCTGGATTGCCTGTTTGTTGAAACCATTGCTTGCCTGACCATTTCCATAATAAATCCTGCATTTGGATCTGCACTCCTTTGTTAGCGTCCCCATTCACATAACATGCCCCATCACCGCATTTGCACAAGTGGGATATTGCTATAAAACTATACACAAAAATGTTTTTAAAAATGTTAAAATAATGTGAACAGATGGTTTCGGGTAAATAACAACAACCTTGAAGCTCACAATACTTAGCTCAGTTATTATTAAAAAACCTTTTCTACGCTAATGTATGTTTTTCCTCAACCTGACTGTTCTACTCCATATAAAATATAATTACTCTCTGAACTGCGAAGCTCAAAAATATTTTTTCTTTTTAAGGGCCAATGCTTAAACCACATGATCATGCACACGCAATCAACAGTGTCTACGAATGGAGACTGTTAGCATCACTTCCTGTAGAGCAGCGACAGAGAGAAACTGCTCAGTGCAGAGTGAGAAGAGCTGCTGTGAACTTCAGCGGACCGCCGCTAACTTTCAACTGTGTAGGTTATTATACTGTTATAAACAATTCTTTCAAAATATATGAATAACACTTGTAAAATACATCATTTAAAATACAATAATTCGAAATCTGATTAAAATTAAAAGAAAAAATAACAATTAGTCATTGTTTTTCAAAAGAAATCATTAATTAAAAAGTGTTAATTCAGATTCTTCTTTTAACCTTTTAACACATTCAATAAAAAAAATGTATGATATGTTGTTAAAAATAGCCTCTCTGAGATGTTTGTTTGCAGCTGGGTGTGCACCTTTATGCATGCATTGCTTACGCACACTGGTTTGATGATTTTCCAACCACGGCACTGACCTCCTGCTTCTGTTTTGAAGCCCCTCTGAATCAAAACCACAGCAACATCCTTCTCAACAGACAAACACTGAACCAGAATCATCAAACCACTGCCCAGTTTACCGCTGACTAATTTACTTTGTGTTGATTTATAATTTTTTTTTTGCTCTTGAAAATTAATTGAGCAATCCCCTTTTCTGGATTGATTTGCATGTTTAATCATGGATGTGTTGTTTTAGGAAGAGCTGACTAATAATATAATTCAACATAGGCTCATTCTGAAAAAAGCCTTATTTACATTTTTTAAATAGGGGAAGAAGGAGGAGGCAAAGAACCGACAAACATTTAAAATCATTTTTAATAATAACAATAAAACAAACAGACGTAAAAACTGAAAGTAAAAGTAAAACTTTAAAAAGAAAGCCACAGGGCGGTGGTATGCCGCTGTTCGGGTTTGCGCTTACCAGCTGACCGCTTACCTCCATATGGACAACTTTCGTGCTGTTACCAGTTTATCCAGTTAGCCCGCCATGTACACTGGCGGATTTGAGATGCAGAGAGGAGTTGATCACAACGACTGGGTTTAAGTCTGACAAAGAACGATTTCAGAAAGTGAGTAAGACCAAAACAGAAGCCAAAAATTTTGAATTAACAAATAAATAACAGGGTGAGAATGTGGTAAAATCTGAAAATGTGGTAAAAATCTGAAGAGGGCTTTTCTTTTTTTTGGATTGATTTTAAAACTGTCAGGTGGGTTTAGGGAAGTGGATTGGCACTGGTCAATCGGTGCTTTGAAAACACTATTGGTTGGGTTTAGGGAAGGAGAGGGGTGGGTCAGTGAATGGACAATGGATAGCGGCCTCTAGTGGATTTACGTGAAAAGAGCAGGCGCGAATGGCACTCCAGAGAAATCTGAGATCTATAAAAGTGTACATTGTGGCCTCCAGTACAACGTAGCTCCTGGGACATATTTGGCGCTCTCCAGAAATGTATATAGCGGTACGTTTTCAGAATGAGCCTGGGTTGGTATATATTATATCACAAATCTGGTTTTCCTCATTTCAATTATTATTCATTATGCCTTCTGTGCTCGTTTTTTTTTTTTTTTTTTTAACAAATACAATTCTGAATTGCTAACTGCATCTCATGTAATTAAAAAAATCAGTGAAATCAAATTAAAAAACATCAGTGAATAAATAAAATAATTGATTAACACAAAAATAACTTCAGGGATTGTTTTGGAAATGAATTATGGATTCCAGATATGCAGTAACCAGAGAAGTTAATTCCCAACATTTTCTTGACAAAAACAATGTTGTTTGTAATTAGTGTAATCAAGGAATAGGTGTAATTTGTGATAGGAAACAGCCTGTACAGTTTAAAATAAATAATTTATTTAACTATTATATATGGTTGTATATATTAGCATAAAATAATTTAAAGAAAAATATTTTGATACACGCTTGACATGTCACTTTTTGAGAGAGAGAGAGAGAGAGAGTAATAATATAATAATAATATGATATATATGAATGATGACATATTAAATAATAATATGATATACTGATAATATCATATATTGAATAATAATATGATATATTGGATAATAATATATGTATAGATCTTTAATTATTATAATTTTTTTTACTTTTACTATTTACTGTGTTGTTTATTTTATTTTTTATTTTATTTTATCTGTGTTTTTTTTATAACTGCTTTGGCAATACATTTGTAACATTTGTCACGCCAATAAAGCAACTATTGAATTGAATTGAATTGAATTGAGAGAGAGAGAGAGAGAGAGAGATTGTTTGTGATACTGACCACAATTTTATTCCTTTGCAGCTTTTCAAAGGCTGACCACATGAAAAGATGTCGCTCTTTGTTGCAAAGAATGGTCGAGCGTCGCTTCAGCAGTTCTCAATCTACACTGAGTGGCTGCTTCAGTTTCACAGGTAGTAACGTGCTTTATCACCTCACAACTGCACGGCCACACAGCTCTGTGGTCAAGACACGCTATATCAAAATAATCTATCTGAAACACACACACTTCAGAGTCTGAGATAACCAGTAAGAGCTTTATTGCAAATTATCTACAGTACTGAGAAACTAAAACTTTGTGAAATTTATCAAAATGTTTTAAAAATGTGTGCATTGTGTTTATTCCTGCCTCAGTCTGTGGGTTTAATCTGCCCTTATAACATTTGGTATTTGACTTACTATGTTCTTAATGGACTAATGCACAATAAACCGTCGTGGTTTTGTCAGGCTGGAAAGAGGAAACATTTAGAAACATATTGCCCCCTACTGGAATGTTTTGTTACTAATTGATGTCAACCCACTCACAGAAAAGCAGAAAAACTCAAAAAAAGAAATTAAAGGGCACCTGTTTTAGCCCTTTTTCAAGATTTAATATGTCTATTGTGTCTCCAGAATGTATCTGTAAAATTTCAGCTCAAAATTAGACCCATTAGATTATTTATTATAATAAAACCGACATGCGGCTGTGGTGGTAAAGACTGTAAAATCGCTGTAATTGATCAGAAACATGCACTGTTTTAAAAATGTTTTAAACTAAAACTCATTCTTGATCACATTTGATGATGATTGATGATCACAGAGAGCTGAACAGATCTTTTAACCCCAGTTGCTTTGCGCACGTCCTGTCTTGTTGATGTGATTATATGTGTTACTATGGAAACATGTTCATAAGCGGTCAGCCTCAAAATGGGAAGGATTTGGATACTATTTTAACATCAGGAAATTAAAAAAACAGAGAGAGACTTATTTTGTTTGCATCACTCCAGTATGACTGTGGACACACTATACCCACACACAGTTCTGTCCAAACAACTTTACAAAAGATGATTTTCATTATAGGTGCCCTTTAATATTTCTGTCAGTAAAGGGATAGTTCACTCAAAAATGAACAATTCTACCATCATTTACTCAACATTCTTCAGAAAATATTGTTTAGTGTTCAACAGAAAAAAAACAAACTTGTGAGTAAACTTCAAACATGTGAGTAAATGATGACAAAACGTTCATATTTGGATGTTTCAATACTGTTTGGTTTGTTTTTAATAGGCATAATGGGTCTACAGTATATTGTAATACAGCTTTGTAGTACTTCTGAAATTATGAAAATGCATAATATTGCAGTACTGAGGGCAATAAGGTAAGAAAAATAGTAGGGAAAATGACTAGAGTTGACATCAAATATTGTAGTGATGTGTATTCAATCAAACATATTTTTTGAGCATGAAAACTTGTTTTGTCTATTGGGAATTAGTTGGATCACTATGGTTTGCTTCTGGTGGATGTCATGTGAATGACAAGCTATTGACCCGTCCTCATGGCAGATTGAAAGCATATGCGTTGCTTGCGAAAATAAAAAGAATTGTAAAGATTATTGCATGAAATAGGGGAAGTTCTTCTGATCAAGCATTCTAAAAATATATATGCAGATAAAAAAAAGAGCTGTCAGTTTTGACTACTACTAACTGACTCTCTCTGATCATGCACAATGGAACCACCAACGTCACGACTGGACAATAAATATATTCAAACAAATAAATTAATTTAAAAAAAAAACATTTTCTTCCTCAAAGACGTCAGGTAACTATACCTAAATTATTTTTATTTTATCTTTTATGAAATTTTCATGAAAGTTGCTTACTGTCACATACAGTAAAATCTCTATTTTTCCTGGCCAAAACATATTTTGAATAAATGTTGTATCTGTGTGGTTCAATAAAATACATTTTTGAAATCTTTGAAAATATATATTATGTATATTTAAGTGGCCTATGTCGATTGGTTGGCGTGCAAATAAAGATTTTCTTAAAGTTACTTATGAATGTATTTTCTTGGATTGAAATATAAATATATTTATGTTCATATATATTTTTTTATTTTGTGATTTTTTTTAAAAAAAAATTACATTTCTGAAGGAAGCTGATCATAACATTATTCCTAAAACTTTAATATTAACTTTGGTAAGCAACACTTTTCACATTTTGCAGCAGACAAGCTAATCTAGCGCAAATCACAGGATAAAACATCAATAAAATGTATTATTTAAACCACAATTAAATACAATATGAGGGGAATAATTGTCAACGTTTTTTAGGTGAATATTCAACAAACACATATTACCATATCACCTCCATCAGGGAAAAAGGAGAGAAATCGTGAAAATAAAATAAGTGAAAGAAATGACGAGGACAGTATTTGAGTTTTGCATTATGTTTATTTAAAATTAAAGACTGACAAAAATCAACCTCCCGCCTTTTTATAATATGATATAGATTCCATCACCTCCACACTGAAACACAACAGTTCCTCCAGCCTGTAACGCTGACTCCACACCACATCCCACATCCTCCTCTTCCTCCTCCTTCAATCTCTCCTCCAAATCTTTCTTGATCTTGTCCTCCTCATTCATCATGTCCCATTTCGTTATTTTACTTTTCCTCCTCCCCCGTCTCTTCTTCTTTGACTTCTCTTTCTCAACCTTTTTCTCCTTCCCCTTCTTTATTGTTTTCTCCTCTTCCTTTCCATCACTTCTCCCCCTCCTCCGCCTCTTGCTCTTCCACTTCTCTTCCTGAATTTTCTTTTTCTCCCTCATCTCCTTCTCTTCTTCAATTCTATCCTCCTCCTGTATGATCTCCTCTTTCATTCTCCTCCTCCGTCTGTTCATGATATTTACCTCCTTCATCACCTCTTCCTCTATCTGCGCCTCCTCTTTTATCGTCTCCATCTCTTCAACAATTTTCTCCTCCTCCTTCCTTTCCTCCTCAATTTTCTCCTCCTCCTCCTTTATAATTGCCTCCTCTTTCTTTCTACCCCTTCCTCTCCTCCCTCGTCTAGTCTTCTTTGTCTTTATCCTCACAACTTTCACCTCCTCCTCCTCAGTTTTCTCCTCTTCCTCCTTTATGATCTCCTCTTTCATCGTCTCTCCTTCATCTTCTGTTAAAAGTGAAATGATTGCAGTTTACAGAGCGGATGTTAATCATTAGGTGAGGGGAAAATAAAACAATTCATTTATAACATTATAGATAAAAATATATAGACATAAATATGATTATTTACCATCAGTGGTGCCTTGTTCTGCTGAAATGGGGAGTGATTTTTGCTCCTCCAAGTTTTCCTCCTGATTTTTCTCCTCCTCCTTCCTGATCATCTTCTCTTCCTCTTTATTTTCCTCCTCCACCATCATCATGCTTTTCTCTTCCTCTGTTTTCTCCTCCTCCTCCACATCTGTTAAAAGAAAAAATAGTTGCAGTTCACACATTGTCCACTGAGATGTTAAACTCCAGGTAAAGGGAAATAAAAATACAATTTATTATAGCATTGCAATCTAAAAGGTATCAAGATGTAAATATGAATATTTACCATCATAACATGTATCTGCTGAATCACTCAGAGTGAGGCAGAACAATGCTTTGAAAAAAGAAGCAAAGCGGCTCCTTTTCTTCTTTTTCTCCTCCTCTTTCTTTCTCTTCTTCTCCTCCTTCTCTTTCTTTTTCTTTATCCCCTCCTCCCTCTCCTTCTTTTTCTCCTCCTCCAGATCTATTCAAATTTATCGAAAGTAAATTATTGTAGTGGTACTTTTATTCCTATTAAAACAAATCCTGCTTGTTCAAACTACTTATTTATAACAAGCTGAATCAACATAATTCTTGAGGGTTTCGTGGAATCACTTAATTGGTTTATGTTCAATCAACTTAAATTTCTAAAAACAATTAAGTTAATTTAATTGATTTGTGTTGAGACAGCATGAAGAAATTGTGTGGAACCCAGGATTTTTTTACAGGGTACGAGTTGTATTTCTCTTTTCATGTGTCACAGTAATGATCAATCTACAGGTTACTTAGTACCATAACACATCCTTAAGTTTTGTCTGAGTTTTTCAGTTTAAAAATAAATCAGGTTTAAATGACAAGAGTTCCTGTGGGGACGAAAGTAACACTAATTTATGCCCCACTGCTAATTCCTTAGTTTTCACTTCCATCTGTTTTATCAAATAAATGCACATTACCAATAATGATTACAAATATTTTAAATAAGTACATTTCATATTGTTAGGGTACTTTTGAAACATTTGATAGAACTGAAATTTTAAATAAACATGAAATGATTTTTTAAAAATGTTTTTTGCAAAGATAAATGACAAAATATGATGCAGTTAACATTCACAAGGTCAGTGTCAGATATTTTTAAAATAAACAATATTGAGCTATTAAATCTAGCACATACAGTTTTGTTGTGTTACTTTGTTTTACTATGTCTTAATATTGTGTTATATTGTTTTGTCCTGCTCTCCTCTCACTGTTTACTCACCCTCGAGTGTTTCTTTTATGATCTTCTTTCTTTTGAACACAAAACAAGACATGTTGATAAAGCAGTTGCTGTCCGTTGAAACCATGAAATATCGACCGTGTACCGCCACTACTACAAACCCACAAAAAGGTTTCTCAGAGCTGCACAGCTTAAAGTACTACCATGGAACGCATTCTAGATGAGGTTCTAAACATCATACTGTAATTATGGTAACAAGGCAACGCAAACGCCTCAGAAATGAGTGAGGACATATGCAAACTATATGAAAGCAAGTATCGTTAGCAGAATAATTCCATATTAACAGAATAAAAGCAGGTTTAAGTGTTATTAAAACACGTTAATTATAATTTGACATAGTCTATCCATAGGCCCTGGAGACCCACTGGCCTGCAGATTTTAGCTTCAACTTGTCTAACGTGAATATGTGAATAAGACCCGAATTAAGAGTTTAATTAATTGCAAGTGGAGTAAAACTTTTTTAGGACAGTGGCCATCCAGGACCACGTCTGACACCCCTGGCATAGAGCCCAATATGGTTACGGATGTTAATGTTATTAACGTCTTATCTGACATTGTCATCAATATATATATATATAATAACACAATAAACAATAGTGTTTACTATTGCACAAATATTGCGATCGAGACAGGCGAATGGGGAGCGTTTCAATACTGAACAGTTTTCTGTCATCATAGATGATCAGTCATTATTTATCTGAGTCAATATAGCAGATACTCGTTTGCTGGCCTTGCTGAACGATCTAAATTGGACAGTTTTAATTTATATAATGGATTTATTTATAATGAAGGAAATAATAGCAAGTAATAGCAATCGTTTTACGTTTAATAAAAGTATATTTTACTCCGATTTTCTAATACATTTTTTATTAATGATTTCCCACATTAAACACTGTAGTAATTTAAAATAAGTAATAGATTGTTTTTAAACCATAAAGTACTGGTAATTTGTGGTAATTATAGTTGCAACAAATTTTGCAATACAAATTAACTGTAATTAATTAATTAAATAAATAATATAAATATTAATATATAACAGTTTGCTACAGTTCAGTAAAAGATGGTATAGGCCTAGTTTAAATCAGTTTATAACTATGTTAATTTTAAATGATTAAATAGACTAAATCATTTTAATGTGACACATTATTGTTTGTTTTTTATGTTTCACAACAAAACGGTTTTGGGCGCCATGGTGGTCTAGTGGTTAGCACGTTCGCCTCACAGCAAGAAGGTCGCTGGTTCGATCCCCGGCTGGGCCAGTTGGCATTTCTGTGTGGAGTTTGCATGTTCTCCCCGTGGTTGCGTGGGTTTCCTCCGGGTGCTCCGGTTTCCCCCACAGTCCAAAGACATGCGGTACAGGTGAATTGGGTAGGCTAAATTGTCCGTAGTGTATGTGTGTGAATGAGAATGTATGGATGTGTTTCCCAGAGATGGGTTGTGGCTGGAAGGGCATCCGCTGCGTAAAACAAATGCTGGATAAGTTGGCGGTTAATTCCGCTGTGGCGACCCCGGATTAATAAAGGGACTAAGCCGAAAAGAAAATGAATGAATGAATGAACAAAACGATTTTAACCAATATGATCCTGAATTAGTTTATTGCACTTAATCCTACAATTAGACGGTCTGTTTAACCAGTCGTTTAACCACTCACATATCGCATCTCATTAGTGGTTTTCTGGAGCTCAACCATACTCCGCCTGTCAACAGTCTCTCAACATGTAGTCCTTCTTAAAATATATACGCATTTTAACTTTCAAACTGTTCCTTGTTTCCTATCATTCATGTTCCTTTAGTTTAACAGAACACGTGTGACCAGTTATGTTCAGTTGAGGATGCCTCTTCTCAGAGTATCAGAGATATTGAATTTATGATCCAAATCATTGTTCTTGATTATTACCAGAGTATGCATGTCACAAAAATACAATAGAGATTACATGACTTCACTTATTATTTTTAACACAGTAGCTTTATCAAATTCTGTCAATTTTTACTAATTTTTGCCTTCATAAACATGCTTGTTTACGTCTAAATTAATTTAAGAGAGAGACTGTAACTTAAATCTCATTTGTGTTTTTTCAGAAAATCTAATAACCTCATCATCTGCACTGTAAAAAGTGATTTGTTAAGTTTACTTCATTAAATTGTGTGAACGAGTTGCCTTAATTTAATTAAGTAATAATAACTTAATAGAATCAGGGCACATTCACTAACATAGTCAAAGTAATTATTACTTACTGTATGTTGAGTCACATTTACTTAGGTCATTGAATTATGATAATGAAATTGTACAGTATATTGATATTTTAGTTTCAAAAACAGGGAGAACTAGTATAAAACCACAGGTGTCTTTTCATAATTCTAAACATTTATTTTCAAATGCTAAAAGCTGAAACAGTGGAGAAAATCAGTTTTAAGGGGATATTTCGCCCAGTTTTTTAAAATTCTGTAACTTTTTTTTCTTCCTTCACTTGTTCAAAACCTTTTACCTCTGTTAAATACAAAAGAAGATATTTTGAAGAATGTTGGTTGCTGCACTCATTGACTTCCATAGTAACTTTTTTCTTCTATGGAAATCCCTGCAACCAGAATTCAACAGAGAAAAGAAACCCAAAGGTTTAAAACCACACGCAAATCATTTAATTCATTTAAGTCATTTAATTTTATTTTATGTTTTTTTTTTTGGAAAACCTTAAAAGTCAAAATACAATTCATGAGGAGAAGTCTTAAAAATGTTTTCAGCATGAAATATTGCAATATTAGTTGTATACAAGTCAACACAGGTTTAAGTCGGATAACCTCAACTGTCTAATCTGCATTGCATATTTCTGCATTCAAAACATTATTCAATGATCACTCTGGCAGATCAGTCTAATCATGTTGTCTGATGTTCAGCAATATAGCATTAGGATACAGTGACCCAATAACACACACATCCAGAAATTATAATCACAAAACAAACAAATAAGAAAAAACGTTTACATTTATTTAAAATAAAACTGAATTTAAAAATACATTCAAAAAGTATAACACAACTATCATGGTTTTCTTACTGGCTACAACATCTGAACCAACTCTACATCCTAAAACACATCATCACAGTGGTAGTGGTCACGTGTCCTGCTGGTCAATCTCAGGCTTTTTCCGCCTAGGTTCTGGGTCCAAAAAAGCATTCTGTAAAGTAATCAAGACTATTCGCATGTTCTATTATAATGTTTATTATATCCATGTTTATTATATGTCAATGTTTATTATATCCATATTATATCCGTATATTATAGCATAATCACTGATTTCGCTTTTATAAATTTTGGTGTCAGCAAATTCAAATGTGTGACAATGATCAATAAAGGATCATATTGAGAGTCGAGTGGTGGATTGGACAGAAAGTTCTGGGGCAAGAGTTTAGAAATGATACTTTCTCTATATTACAGTATGTACTTCATGCTAATAACCATGCTAACCACATGATATTTAAAATCAGTAAAATATTTTTTTATATTATTAGATTTGAAAATGTACTGTGAAATGTGAGAATATAATTGGCTAATGGTGAAAAAATATTCACCAGTTTCATTAGAAGTTTATAAAATCAAACAGGTTTAAATATGACATTCATCAGCATGTCTTAGTCTTATATTATTTTTTAGATTGTATAAATTTGTCTGAGTTTGGTTGAGCTTATGTTATTGTTAAAGTAAAAGAAACTGAATAAGCTTACATAATTGACAGCTGAACAAACTGGTACTCACACAATTGATGTGAACTTTACTAGGCATATTTGAGTAATTGGACTTTGAATACAAGTAAGAATTACTATTGCTGCACCACTAAGTTATAAAAAACCCCTGAACATTAGGTAAAGTTAACTGAAAAAAAATCAAGCTAACTTGATTGTTAGATTTAATTGCACGTACTGTATTTGCAAGAAAGAAAAGACAGTAACCATTTTCATCATTCACATCACATCATGAATCAATCTTTAGTGCTCTATGAACAGTTTTCTGATAATCTGCAAATCATCTTCTTGCATAAACAACATGTGTCTCAACATCCTTGAAAGTCCTTATGAGTCCTTTGTTCTTTTTGGCAAAATGTTCAAGTGCGTAGTTCAAGTCTGAATCTTTATTCTGGAGAATAAATAAATAAAATACATAAGATACCAAAAGCATTTCATTATAACATTATTAAATAAAATATTTAAGATAAAAATAAAAATTTGAAATACCCTTAGTAACTTATATAACTCTTCAGTGTGGTGATGAGACTCAGCATCTAAGCAAAAAACAAAAGTCATCAATACCATTTTTTTTTAAAACGAATAAAGCTGTATTTTAGTGTGTATTTGTACCGGTTCACATGTCTTTATGCTTACTTGACTTCTTCAGCCTTATTAAGACTACAATTGCAAAAACAGTAGAAAGCAAAATTAAGCCGCTCAAGATCAGTGTTAGTGTGCAAAAGAAACGGCAGGATGTGGGCATCTCTTCAGTTTTTCCTGTTAAAATAATTCAGGTAATCAAAAACAGAAAGGGAAACACAAAAAGAACAAAATTACTATTCATTTAGAGAGAAAATGCAAAGAACTGCTTTTTATGTGTGTTTGTGTGACTCCACGATACCACGATCTGTATTTTCAATAGATTCTTCTTTGAACTGATTTGTCGCTTTAAAAATTAAAAACATACATAAATAATTAATAATAATTTAATTCAACAGCATATAACAATACTGTAATAAAGAAAAGATGCTAATAGATCAAATTAAGATTTAAACATTACCATTTACCACCACTAACTGTGTTTGATTGTAAAACTTCATGTGGTTTCTGATAAAACTTCCACAGTAAAATATTCCACTGTCAGAAACATCCACGCTGATAATCCTCAGTGTAGAAAATGTTTTATTCACTGACATCTCTATATGATTCTTCTGAAATCCATTCAAATATATGGAGTCAGCAGGACTTGCGACAAAGTATTGAGTGACAATACAGACTGGCAGAGAATGATCTGTCTGCTTGAACCAGGCTATATAACTGGGCTCTTTTAGCATGTTTGAACACAGAAGAGAGACGTTGTACATCGTCTCCGTGAAAGTTGAAGAGGAATGTTCTACAAAGAGGACACCTGAAGAACAATGAAGTACAGTATGTTATTTTACAACAAGTTATATTTAGCTGCATCTGAAACATGGTGTTAAAAGTGTAAATATTTTCTAAATGATATATTTTTTTTATAATATAGCATTTGCGGCCGTACATTTGCACCTGTCCCATGTCCACTTCATTTGCGCATTATTGGCTTTTAATGACCCTACAAAGTTAAATAAGATATTTGACTGACAGAATTATGTGATGATAAGCCAATGCAAATGGAAAAATGTGTTGCAGATTAAACGGCTTACTAACATCTGTTAATGTAGAGTTAATGCTTAACAGATAATGAATTCACTATATGCTAATGCTTAATAAATGATTTATAGTGTACAGTTATTATTAAGTGTTACCCTGATTTATTTTGTCTTTGCCATGATGACAGTACAAAATATTTGCCTAGATATTTTCAAGATACTAGTATTCAGCTTAAACTTTATACACTATGAGTCATCTATTAAGCATTAGCAAATAGGGAATACTTTTTTTTTGTTAAGTATTAACATGTTAGTAAGCAGTTTATTTATGTTAGTAAGCAGTTTATAACTGCAGCTACAAATGCTGTATTCTTGGCATAAGTACATTTATAATGTGCTTAATGATTGTGTTTTCATACTTTGATAATGAGTCATTCTTTATAACTAAATTAAATATCGCATTATTTACAAATCATTTGTATTTGAGAGTGGTTGTTTTTTTTTTTAAAGATCATTCAGAATGAATTAGTAAATGACTAATAAACTATTCAAATCAACATTTATATATTATGCATATAATAATAGTTATTTTGTATGTTAATAAATGCTTTATTAACTCAACCTTATCTAAAGAGAGGACTATTTATGCTTTGTAAATCCCTTATAAATGACAATTAAAGGCTTAATATCAAATGAACAAGTCATCTTTGCAATCTTATCTAAAAAAAAATATATAATTACTGTATATTTTTACCTTGCTGAATAACAGAATTGTCAAAAAAGTGTCATAAAATTTGAAAACAACAACAACAATAATAATTTAACAATATAATATGATACAACATTTCAATGTTATTTAGTGATGTTTAAACTGTACAGTCATTTTATTTTAGTTAGGATTGCAAAGATATATTTTTCATGTGATACAGTTTCATCTTAAAATGAATAGAAATTAATAAAGTCGTTTATCTTCTTTTTTCCTGTTTAGAATGGAACTGAGCCTTTAGTTGTCATTTATTAACTTCTATCATTATACTAACTATTCTAACTATCAAATTAATTATTAGCATTCAATCATTTGCTTTTCGGCTTAGTCCCTTTATTAATCTGGTGTCTCCAAAGCGGAATGAACTGCCAACTTATCCAGCATTTGTTTTATGCAGCGGATGCCCTTCCAGTTGCAACCCATCACTGGGAAACACCAATACACACTATTAGTATATGTCTTAATAATAAGACATATAAATGTTAATTTTTAATGTTTATTAATTATTTAACTCATTCTGAATTATCTTTAAAAATCACCAACTACTCTCATATAACTGGTTTGTAAATGATGCAATACTTAATTTAGTCATAAAAAAATAATAATGAACAAAGTATGAAAATACAACTATTAAGCACATTATATAATCATAATTACATAATATATATAGTCAAGAATAGAGGAATTAGTATTTGCTGTTAAAAACGGCTTACTAACATCTGTTAATGTAGCGTTAATGCATAACAGATAATGAATTCACTATATGCTAATGCTTAATAAATGATTCATAGTGTGTAGTTATTATAAAGTGTTACCCTGATTTATTTTATCTTTGCCATGAAGACAGTACATAATATTTGACTAGATATTTTCAAGATATTCAGCTTAAACTGCCATTTAAAGGCTTTAATAGGTTATTTAGGCCAGTTTGGGTAATAAGGTAAATCAATGTATAACAATGGTTTGTTCTGTAGACGTTCGAAAAAAATGTATTGCTTAAGGGGGCTAATAATATTGACCTTTTTTTTTTACTGTTATTTTAGCTGAAATAAAACAAATAAAGACTTTCTTAAGTTCTGTAGTGTATTTAAATGTATGGCAAACATGATCTTTCTGTTTCATTGTCCCAAATTCTAAAGGAAAATATTGTAAAAAGGTATTTACCCATTAAAAAGAGCATCAAAGGATGTAGTCCAGACAAATTCATGTTTACGTTCCAGTCGAATCAACTCGACTGAGAACAAACAATTTTAGTTTTATTTATGAGAAGGGGGCGTGGCTTTTACATGCTCCATCTCTATTAAAGAAGGAACCATCTGCCCTGTATAAAACGTCTCTGTTAAAAAAAAAGTCTAGAGGATTGTCTTAAAGCATATAAAATAATAACAAACACTTATAGTAATTACCATTTTAAAAAAATCAAACATCTGTGTTGTTTTTTTGTTTGCTTGTTTTTTTTTTAAATATCAGAATCAATACCTTATGATTTTAGTAGAACTCAGTTGTATCCTAATAATCTTCTAAAGTAAGTATAAAAAAGTTCAAAGAATGCTATTAATAAGTAAAGAAACTTATTTAATTTATTTACATAAACTCAGATAAAATACAGACAGTAAACTGTTTGAACACTACACATCCAAGTGTAATCTGTCATTATTTACTCACCCTTCACTTGTTCTAAACCTTTATGAGTTTCATTTTCCTGTTTAACACAAAAGCAGAAATTTAGAAAACTGCTGAAAATCTGTAACCATTGATTTCCACAGTATTTGTTTTTCCTACTATGAAAGTCAATTGTTTTCAAAATATCTGCGTTTGTGTAACACAGAAGTAAACCCATAACAGTTTGGAACCACTTGAGAGTGAATAACTAATGAATACATTTTCATTTTTTGGGTGAACTATCCCTTTAATAAATTAACTGAAATAAAAGTCAGCCAACAGGTGGAGACATTTCTGCCATAGTTTATTTTTTAAGAAGTATGTTTGGCTGGTTATATAGTTGGGCTGTTGCACTGCACTGCCTTTTTAAAAAAAAAAATATAGTATGATGTTTATTCAACATAAACTGAGAAATACACAATGAAGAGTGCATGTAAATAACACAAACTATTAGCATGGTCATCATGTTATTAGAGCATCATTTAATAAGCTGCGTGCATGCAAGCTGCATGAATTATTCTAATCCAATTTTACAAAGAGATTGCAGACCATCCACACCACAGACCACATGACCATGTCTAAACTAAATCAGCCTTTCATCAAAAACCGTGGCAGGGGTTGAAAATAAAGTATCACTTCCTGTAGGGACTGACAGGAAGCAGCAGTTCAGAACAAAATGAGGTTTGGTGAGGTGAAATTCAGCAGAAAAACACACAGATACATGTCCAGTCCAGTCCAGTTTTATATTTGAAATAGCTGTCATTTTATTTTATTATATAATTTAATTATTTTATTAATTCATAATATTGATTGTTTTTTCACTATCAGAAAATTGTAACACTGCAAAAAGTTTTTAAAACAGCATAGTTAATGCAAAAGGGGAAGAATTTGTACCTTAAAATTCTGTAGTTGATTTATTTTCATATTTATGATCTGCGTTTCATTTAAACAAATGGATATTCTAACCCGCATAATTTCCTGTATAAATCCTGTATCTTATGTTTGATTTATAAAAATCTAAATACGTGCATGCTAATATAATTTTTTTTTTTTTAATTAATAGAAAAAAAAATCACTTTAAATTGCTTTTTGGAAATAATTTTATATTTTATTATTATAAATTATTATTGTATTATTTTTATTATTAATTGACACTAATAATCTATAATAACACATATAAAATGATGATCAAAATGCTTTTTAAAATAGTTGCAGTATAGTGTGACCTTTTATTTATTTATTTATTTATTTTTGTTTTTTACATTTGATGCTGGTAGAAGCTGTAGCATTAAACTTCACACACTTGTGGTTTTAGACTATGAGCTCAGGCCACTTGCAGTCACCCATTAAGTATGAAAAGCTTGCTCTTCTGTGGATGAATGTTTCCACTGTAGTGTGATCGCGCTGACTAAGGTGTGATAGCAGCTCAAACTGCAGCGCTCTGCCGTTTGACAATACTTTGGCCTAGTGGCACTGGATAAAAAGGCCTGTACAATGTTGTAATGTGACAATTTCACACACAAGGCATAAGTAATTATTATAATCAAAATCTTTAATATGCAAAAGTGTCATACGTATGATTTCAGCACCAAGGACAGAGACACATTATACCAAATACTGTTTCTTATTTACCACTGGATGAATAAACAAGACCAAGAAATTAATATTTAATTCGGCAAATCAAAATGTATTTATTTATTTATGATTTTGTTTATTAATGCGGCATGGTGAGTCAGTGAGACCCGCTTGTCTGGCACCAACAACCATGCCACATTCAAAGTCACTTAAATCACCTTTCACCTTTTCACCATTCTGATGCTCGGTTTGAACTGCAGCAGATCGTCTTGACCATGTCTAAATGTCTAAATGCATTGAGCTGCTACCGTGTGATTGGCTGATTAGAAATATGCATAATGAGGAGTTGGACAGGTGTACCTAATAAAGTGACCAGTGAGTATATAAGCTCACAGTATGGAAGAGATGAAATTTGCATTTGGAAATATTTGCAAACCAACTTCAAAACTCTCTTTCTTTGATAGTAGGCCTATGGATCATTTTGATGACATCACTCTCGTCATATTTTCAGTCCACCTGTAATATAAACAAAATGTTACTGGCTATTTTTAAAAGTGTTTAAGTGTAAGAGCACAGCAAATGAATGGGCGTTATCTGTGTTTATCAGCTGATAGATATGAACCAGTGCTACTGGTGAAGGCTGTTCTCAACCATCCACATGGTTAATCGGCTATATGCACCCGCTTTGAATGTTATCAGTCGAGTGAATGGCCGTTATCAGAGTTTATCAGCTGATAGATATGGGCCAGTAGGGGCCTTCTGCACCTACTTGTAGGCTCGGAAGGCTGTTATCAACCATCCACATGGTTAATCAGCTATATGCACCCACCTCGAATGCTATCAGTTGATTGAATGGACGTTATCAGTGGTTGTCAGTTGATAGATATGGGCCAGTAGGGGCCTTCTGCGCCTATCAGAAGGTCGTTATCAACTATCTACGTGATTTATCAACTATACTAATAGAGAAGACTCCAGATCCAGATCTGTTTTTACACTACTGTGACGGTTGGGTTTAGGATTGGGGTAGGAGTAGATGTTAATAAAATACAATTAATGGGAATTTAAAAAATAATATTAAGAATCAGCATATGCTCATTCTGCAGTTTATCTTTAAAACGAACGCTGCTTGGCGGTATGTGTGCTTGCCTCCATATGAACGGCTTTTCTGCTTCTCCAGTTGCTCACCGTGTTTGTCGGCAGACTTGTAGTGTGATGCGTTGACGGGGTTTGAGTCTGGAGAAGAATGGTTTCAGAAAGTAGGTAAGACAAAAGCCAAACAAGTAAATAATTTGCTTTTGATTGCTTTTTTGGTTGGGTTTAGGGCAGGTCAGTTGGTGATTTTGAAAACACTATTGGTTGGTTGGGTTTAAGGAAGGGGGCAGGCAGGTCAGTCAGAGCAGCCTCTGGTGGATTTACTCGAGAAGAGCAGAAATTTGATCTCATATGTGAGCATGCGTTTATGAATGTAGAGAACAGGATATAAAAAAAATATTTATTTTTTTCCCACAAAATCAACTTTACTAACTCTAAAAAAATAAAACTGTTTTAATTTAAAATCAATTGCCCCCATCAATTGACACATCGCCCCCTACTGGACATACTGATGCTATACTACAACATTTGCACTATTGCTTAACTCAAATATAAGACCAATGCAATCTTTTTTGTTCTGCATTATGCACATCACTATTAAACTGTGTAAATATAAGATACAAACCTGAATATATTGTACAGAATTGACAATTAAACACAACTGTTTTTTTTTAAATATATTCAAACATTGTAAACAGATAGATTTAACAAAAGAATAACAACCTCGGCGCTATAGTCATAATCATTTATTATTAAAACTCTGTTTTACTACAAAGAATATGTATGTTTTTCCTGAACCTGACTATTTCACTATATAAAATATAATTACTCTCTGAACCATGCAGCTTAATAATATATTGTCAATGACGTTGCTTAAACCACATGATAATGCACCAACAGTGTCTACGAATGGAGACTGTTAACAGCATCACTTCCTGTAGAGCAGCAACAGAGAGAAACTGCTCAGTGCAGAGTGAGAAGAGCTGCTGTGAACTTCAGCGGACCGCCGCTTACTTTTAACTGTGTAGGCTAGTATACTGTTATAACCAAATCTTTCAAAATGTATATTACAAAATACTAGTAAAATACAATATTTAAAAATCTGATTCAAATTTGAAAAAAAGATTATTTGTTGTTTTCCAAAAGAAAGTTATTTCAGATTCCTTGTTAAAATTTTTTTCAATTATAATTAAAACATGAAATAAATAAAAAAAAGTTAAATCAAATAAAAGTCATGTTGTTTAAAAAAGAAAAAACAGAAAGCCTCTGTGAGATGTTTGTTTGCAGCTGGGTGTGCACCTTTATGCATGCATTGCTTGAGCATATTGTGGTTTGATTTTCCAACCACGGCACTGACCTCTTGCGACTGTTTTGAAGCCTTGAAGCCATTCTGAATCAAAACCACAACAACATCCTTCTCAACAGACAAACTCAGCTGGTTATTTAAAGAAACATCAAACCACTGCCCAGTTTATCATCAAAATAATCTATCTGAAACACACACACACACGCATGCACACGCACACACACACACACGCACACGCACACACACACACAGAGAGAGAGAGACAGTCTGAGAACATAACCAGTAAGTCCTTTATTGCACATTATCTACAGTACTGAGAAACTGCAAAACTTTGTAAATTTCATCAAAAAGTCCTGTCTCAGTCACTGGGTTAAATCTGCCATTTCAACCTTTAGCATGTGACTAATTATGTTTATAATGGACTAATGCAAAATTAATCGTCGTGGTTTTGTTAGAGGCTGGCCTCAATAAGAGGAAATATTTGAGGATATATCGCCCCATACTGGAACGTTTTGTTACTGATTGCTATCAACCTCCTCACACAAACAAACAAGCAAGAGGCTCAAAGAGATTAATATTGCTGTCAGTAAAGTAGTTCACCCCAAAGTAAACATTCTATCATAAGTTACTCACCCGATAACCGTCTGTTTTTCAACATTCTTCAGAAAATCTTGTTTAGTGAAGAGAAAATGATGACAGAATTGTATTTTTGGGTGAGCTATCACTTTAATAATGTTTATCTTGTTTTATATAGGCCTAGGGTCTACATTATGTTGTAATACAGCTTTGTAGTACTGAAATTGTGAGATATTTGATTGCGTATTGTTGTAGTACAGATGCGAGACTGCAAAATATAAACAGGCAAAATATAAACAGTAAAACTACCTAAAGTCAATAGTATCAGGATGCAGCTTTTATGATGCAAGCTGAGATTGCATCACTCAGCGATGCATTGTCAGACACAATGCACTCAATGAAGCAAGTGACTTCACTGTGAGGGGTAGGGTTAGGGGTGGGGTTAGGTGAGCGGCCATTAAAAAGCATTGGATGCAGCTCAGATTGCACTGCACCAGGTCTGCATCCAGACCCCTCTCCCTAAAGTTGACATCAAACATCAGAGTGGTGTGTATCAAGTGTTGTTTTGGTCTATTGGGAATTGAATTGATCACCATGATTTGCGGTTGGTGGATGTCATGTGAATGACAAGTTATTGCCCCACCCTCATGGCAAATTAAAAGCATGCATTGCTTGTGTACAGGGCCGTGCACAAACATTTTGAGGGGCAGTGGCCCAAACCAAAAAAAGGGGCACTAAGTGGATGGGTTCTTACTAATACAAATTTTCCAGTTGTTATAAAAATAAAAAAAATGTTACTCATAATAGAAAAATTGTAATTTATATTATATTATATTTATATTATATTCTGCTTTTGATTGTACATTCAAATTCTAAGAACGTGGATATTTAGCACAAGTTGTACATTCTTTTACAGGAAAAAGATATTTGTTTTACAATAATTGGTTTCGGTTTATTTTACATTAAAAACGCAATTCTAAAATAAAGTTCTGGTAATTCTGTTCAATTCGTTTGTGTTTTACAATACAAAAAGCACCAATAAGAGAACCGTTAAAGTACCGAACCGATAGCGGGTGGTAAAACATGGAGTGGGTTAATGCAATCAGTGGATGTTTAGCTAAGTGGTAACTGAACAGGCAGGGGCGGGGGCACGGACGCGTTGGAGGGTGAGAGAGGGGGTACAGGCTGAGAGGGGCACCTCAGCCAATAAGGGCAGAGGGGCAATGGCTCTAGCCACTGGGCCACCCCCCTGCGCACGGGCCTTCTTTTGTATGTTAAAAGAACAAAGTAATCAGAAATGTTATTGCAAGAAATAGGGGAAGTTATTCTGATCACGCATTATAGGCTGAAAGTGTGTGGATAAACAGTTTAAAATGAAAAAAGAAGAGCTGCCAGTTTTTGATTTTCACAGTGACTGGAAAGGTTGAAATCTACTTACTGACTCTCTCATCATGCATGACACTGACAGCACCACATGACGGCCTTTGCTCTGCTTTGCATGCATTTGACAAACAAAAGCTTTAATGAGCTGTGCAGCAAGAACTGCTCTGTGGTTTCCCTGATAGGTGACTTACACCTTTGGAATTAACTCTACTCTTTGAATTTAAATCATTTTTAATTTTGTGGATGGGCAACCTTTTCTGTAGTAAAGGGAAAATTCACCTGAAAAGAAAAAAAAAATCTGATTTAACTCACCCTTAAATTTTCCCAAACCAAAGATATTTTGAAAAGTGTTTGCACCGGCAACCATTGATATCCATAGTAGGGGCGAAAATAGCATGGAAGTAAGTCAATGGTTAGTCAATGGTTATGGGTTTCAAAAAGTCTTTAAAATATCTTAAACAAGTGATGGGTGAATAAATGATGACAGAATTTTCATTTTTGGGTGAACTATCCCTTTAAGATGCTAGAGCGATTATTCCCATGTAGAGATGATAATAATCTGAAAGGAAGCAGTGCTTCACCACACAGTGAGGCCTTTTCTGTTGGGCTTCAGTTTAATTATAGCAGTAATACAGTATAGAATATGGTTTGGATAAAACATACAATTGTCAGCATTTGGAGATAATTATTCCGAGTGATGTATGAGCGAGGGAATACATTCAGACTTCCAAGCCTTGGGTTACACTTAGAATATAAAGGTGAACCGAATGTGGTTTCCATCATTTGAATACATTTGTTAATCATATTTTGAGACTTTCCATCCCCTAAGACTGACCTATTTTTATTTCTTGATGTCAAAACCACACAAAAAGTATTTTTACCAAAACATTTTCCAAACCTAAAAGCTGTTCATCAGTACTGATTAGAAAAGTCTATTTTCAGAACACATAAATTCATTTTTGATTCAAGTTGCTTTGTATTATCTATTAAATCACTCTTACCTTTACAGAACATTTACCACAAATGAATCAGATCAGTTGTTTAGTTTGACGTTTGCACAGAGTTTGCAGTCACTTGCACAAATGGCCTTTGTGCTGATCTCATGCCACAAAGCATGCCTGCAAAAGTGAATATGAAAGAAACCTCAGAAAGGCCCTATCACGATCACGTTTATGTGGTCAGACATTTCCTGAGAAACTCTTCAGAGTATGTTTTAATCTATAGTGAGCACTTCACATAAATGTTTCCATAACAGCCACTGATTTTCAAAATGCACCAACGCATCGGTGATTGATTCATGATGGTTGGTGTCAAAACATATTTCAAGCCAACATAATACTATTGTTTTTTAACTAAGTTATTCATTTGTTATTTATGTGTTCAGCACCAAGAACAGGAAAAATAATCATCATAAAAGTGTAATAGATTTTTACATTTTTATATTTTCCTTCAGCATTAGAATCTGACATGTTCAGCTTGACTTTAGCTTGAATAATAATAATACTTGATTTTTTTAAGTAAACAAATAATAGAATTTGACTATGATTTATTAAAGACACTCACTAAAATGTCACAGGAGTTTACAAATATAAAACATGTAGTCGGGCGACATGGTGGCTCAGTGGTTAGCACTGTCACTTCACAGCAAAAAGATCACTGGTTGGCATTTCTGTGTGGAGTTTGCATGTTCTCCCCGTGTTGGCGCAGGTTTCCTCAGGGTGCTCCGGTTTCCCCCCGCAGTCCAAAGACATGTGGTATAGGTGAATTGAATAAACTAAATTGGCTGTTGTGTATGGGTGTTTCCCAGTGCTGGGTTGCAGCTGGAAGGGCATCCACAAAGTAAAACATACACTGGATAAATTGGCAGTTCATTCCGCTGTGGTGACCCCTGATTAATAAAAGAACTAAGCAGAAGAAAAATGAATGAATAAATAAAAAGAATGTAGTCTAAAATGAAATTTGAAATCAAGAATCATTTGATTAATTAATAAGGACTCAATTTAAGGATCACAGAGCAGGCCCAAAATCCGAACTAACTGCCATTTTAAATGAATCAACATTAGAGTTAGTTGTCATGTTTGTAATTATTTAGTATGTAATAAAATTCAATAATGAATAATGATTGACATTATGTTATAAAAATACTTTTTTAAATATACTATTTTTTTTCCCTCAAAATGATTTCATATGCTGCTGATTTCATATTTACTTTTTAAATGTGAAATTGATGGGATGTTATGCAAGTTTAAAATAATATAATAGTTATACGCTGTTCTAGTTAGTTTTGCTATTTAGTTGTATTCAAGTCAACCTAAAATGCCATTAATAACTTAATAAATTGCCATAACTTAATAAAACATTAAGCATAAATATAAAAATAGATTATGTTTTATATTAATATAGATATTTAATAAATATATAGCAATACATTTATATTTTTTAATTATCCCAGAGACATAATGGATGTTAACTATTGGATTTAAATGTAAAGTAACTGATTTAGAATTAAACATTGGCTTATGTAATAATGTTTAGCATGTTTTTTTTGTTTAGTTTTTTAGCATATTTTGTCCTAAATGCAGAAACAGAGATATAATTTCTTAAAAAAAAAAAAAAAAAAAAAAAAAAAAAAAAAAACAATGGCCCTGTATATACTGTACTTAAATCCTATATTCAATTAGTAGAGTATTGTAATAGTATAATAGTGAAAGTCTGCATCAGATGCCTCAATGGTTTAATAACTAATATTTATTGAAAGCGTGTTTATGTTTAAATGCTGTTTTTAAATGTTTCTCAGCCTATTTTCAGAGCAAACCCACTCTTGTGCACTTTGCTCTGGTTTAGGTTCTGCACTGTGAATGTCAGCCTATATAAAGCTCTGCTTGAAGCCTCTTGTTTCAAAACACTGAACGTGATGAGTCCTCACGGCAGACAGTAAATACGTAAGTCCGTTTTCAAACTACTTCTCCATGATCGTCGTTAAAAATGTGTTTATTAAAATGAAAACTTTCTATTTTATGTTTATCTTTTCTAGCTGACAAAATGACAGGTACAGTAACCCTTTTTAAATATCTGAACTTGCAAACGGTCGAAAGTTCTGCAGTATACAAATACATAATGACTTTAATATTAATGTTGCAATTCATCTCTATCAACTGCACAGCTTTTTGAATGCCAACAGGAACTTAATTTTAATTTAAATACATTTCTTGGTTGAAC
>CAIGQQ010037820.1:10524066-10537685 GCA_903798035.1 Danio albolineatus
CTCTTAAATAAGAGCCCAACAAAAGTAAAGGCACTAGCCAATCAGACTGCTGTATACTCTTCAAGTATTTGTGTAACAAATGTTTAAAGAAATCATGATTGATTGCAAACATGCTGATGATTGATATGGTCCTCAGCTATTTGTGTTGCGAGACGATTGTTTCTGATATAAAGAAAAACGTATCAACGAAAGGATTTGTTAAGTGAAATCCTTTTAAAAAATTATGTTAAAATAAACTTTTTATGATTGCAGGATTATAAAGTCAGCCTCAAACCCTGTGCTACTCTGCTATATATTTTATAATATTTCATAAAGTGAGTTTAACAGATGTAGAAGCAGATATAACTGAACAGCAATGTTTTTGGGAAAAGCAGAATTACAGCTGATCACAGTGTACAGTACAGTATATATTTGAATCATTAAAATAGACCGATACAAACGTCTTTCCTCACTACTGTAAGTACAACTGCAGCTCTGTGTGTTTTCTTGTAGAACAAGACAGATTGTCCTTAAAACACAAAACACGCTTGTTGTAGTTAAACAGTAACCAAAAAGTACACACCATGATTTTGCTGCACTAGTTTAACCATTGTATTTGTATTAAAGCCGTGGTTATGCAAATGGTAATCAGTGGACAAAAACATGACTGCTGCAATTTTAATACAGTAAAATCATGGGTGATTTATGTAGGGGATTTTGCATGTGGTTGAAAACGATGGAAAAGAAATACAAAAAACAGAGCAGCTGGAACACACCTCAAAATTGCTTGTACTATTTTTGTGAGGACTTTTAGTGTTTTATACTGACATAACAGTACTTCTTATACAGCATCCCAAGCATGCCCTTCAACCAGTGGTGGAAAGAGAATTGTAGTGCAAGTAGAGTAGAAGTATCTGTAGTAAATATTACTCAAAGTATGAGTAAAAAGTAGACCTTTTAAAAGTGCTCAAGAGTAGTGAGTATTACACTGTAGAAAAGTTGATGTGTTTACAGAATGTTACGTTTACACATCCCTGCACAAACAACATGTGGTGTATTTAGGGATCTTACTATTTTCGTTCGTTCCTTCCAACCTTCCTTCAATTATTTGTTTGTTCTCTCCTTCCTTCGTTCACTCGTTCGTTCATATTTTTGTTCCATCCTACATTAGGTACTTTTGTTACTAAATACGTTTGTTCATTCGTTCCTTCCTTCCTTAGTTTGTTCAGTCCTTCGTTGAATTCTTCCTTCGTTCGTTTGGTCCTTCCTTCTTTCCTCCCTTCATTTGTTCGCTCATTCTTTCTTTCATATTTTTGTTCCTTCCTTCATTAGGTCCTTTGTTTATTCGTTCGTTCCCTCCTTCCTTCTTTCCTTCCTTAGTTTGTTCAGTCCTTCCTTGAATTCTTCCTTCATTTGTTTGGTCCTTCCTTCTTTCCTCCCTTCATTTGTTTGCTCTGTCTTTCTTTCATATTTTTGTTCCTTCCTTTATTAGGTCCTTTGTTCATTCATTCGTTCATTCCTTCTTTCATTCCTTAGTTTGTTCAGTCCGTCCTTGAATCCTTCCTTCATTTATTTGGTTCTTTGATCCTTCCTTCCATTCTTTGTTCGGCCCTTCCTTTTCTTTGGCCCTTCCTTACATTCTTCGTTTGTTCCATTTAGTGATTAAGGCTGTTTGGAAATTTCAGTCATCATACAGTCGACATCCATCATTTTCAGTGACATGCAGGCTATAAAGAGTCTCTGGATCATTGGGTGTAAAGATTTTGGATTTTAATGTATCCAAAAAGTTTGCTGCATTTATAAAGCGCCCATGTCTTGATGATGTTCAGTATGATGTGATTTACTTTCTATGTGTGATTTAATTGGACAGGAATCACAGGACTGATTTTTCTACTTTAGACAATGACCATAGACAAGAAAGAAATAAAGTAGTGACTGCAGATTAAAGGAAAGTAGTGGAGTAAAAGTACCGATACTGCACTAAACATGTACTCAAGGGAAAGTAAATGTACACATTTTTAAAACTACTCAGTAAATTACAATTCCTGAGGAAAACTACTCAATTACAGTAGTTTGAGTGATTGTAATTAGTTACTTTACACCACTGCCTTCAACCAAACATTTTGTCAAAAGGGCTTTTGGGGATAAAATATACAGTAGGCAAAACCTGACCAATGTGCACACACACTCATTCTGTTCCATTATGTCCATTTAAACAATTGTAATTTTCATATGCAAATAAGTGCATGCATGAAGGACAAAGTTATCAGATGTTGGTGAATTTGCTTATAGCGGGGTTACTAATTGATAATAAAAGTCTTATCATGTTAATGGCGCAGTAGGGGATTGTTCTTAGAAACATATTTTGTTGTGCTGGGGTGCGTTTCCCAAACAACGACTTGACTCGCGGCTGAACTATCATAGTACGATGCATATTTTGACAAAAGAACGATGAAGTAAGGAGTGTTTCCCAAAACCATAGTTTCTCTGTCGCAGATCCATCGTTTGAATCACGATAGTTATAACGTAAAAACTCCATAATGACGCTCTAAGTGAAGTTTATTTAAAAACTAATTTCGAGAGGATCATGTTAAGATGATTGCTTTCAGCTGGTCCCGCATTATTCAATTTATGATTCACCAATCAGATGATACCTAAGCCACTATTAATACCCTAAGTTCCATATCACAGTCATCTTTGTTTTGAAGAATCCCCCCTTCCACCCCTACTCCTTCTCCTTTCCTAGATGGGTGGCACGGTGGCCCAGTGGTTAGCACTGTTGCCTCACAGCAAGAACCTCACTGGTTCTAGTCCTTACCAAGCCAGCTGATGTTTCTGTGCGGAGTTTACACCTTCTCCCCGTGCTCACGTGGGTTTCCCCCGGGTTCCCCGGTTTCCTCCCACCGTCCAAAAACATGCAACTTAAGTTAATTGACTAATCCAAATCGGCACCATAGACATGCTCCTAGTAATTAGTTATATTTTCATAGCAATCACTATCCGTTCATTAGCTACCCACAGGGAAGTTCTCGAGATCTACCTGAGCTCAAACTCTTTTCTCGCCTTGCAAACAGGAGGGAGCCCCGGGCTCGAGGATCTTATGCCTCTCTCCCGGGACAGCATTCCAAACAAGCTTTATAATCAATCATCAGCTAAGTGTGAACTCTTGAAACAGGGTGGAGTAACAATTAGAGAAAAAACCCATAATATTTTTGTGTGAATTATATTGTTTTACATGCACACACATAAAAAAATTCAATATTAGTTTTGGTAAAAACATGCACTCGCTTTCTATATTAATTGTTTCCTTTGCAAATTGTCAATTACTGTTTTCTTTGCAAATTTTATTGAGAATATGCCATATTCTATTCAAAAACATAAAATCACCAACAAAAAGCTAACACGCTTTCTAATCTCTTATTAAAAAAATCATATAAATAAATAAATAAGTAATGAGGCTATTGATAAAATGTAATATTTATTAATTATTATGAAATCTTACTTTAATATTCATTCATTTTCTTGTTGGCTTAATCCCTTTAATAAACTGGGGTCACCACAGCGGAATGAACCGCCAACCTATCCAGCATGTGGTTTACACAGTAGATGCCCTTCCAGCTGCAACCCATCACTGGAAAACCCATACACACTTATTCACACATACACTAGGGTCAATTTAGCTTACCCAATTCACCTATAGCACGTCTTTGGACTGTGGGGGAAACCGGAGCACCCAGAGGAAACCCACATGAACATGGGGAGAACATGCTAACTCCACACAGAAATGCCAACTGACCCAGCTTACCAGCGACCTTCTTGCTGTGAGGCGATTTTGCTACCCACTGCATCACTGTGAGGCCCCCTATTTTAATATTAATAATAATATTAATGATAGTAAAAAATACTTGGAAAGCAAATTACACACAAGAGATGTGACTTTAATATTTTCTTTCTAAATCATTCCAAGTCTAAATGTTAGAAAGATCTGAATGAATAGGGCATAGAGGGGATAATGAGGAATAGGACACAGACAGGAACTATGCTTCTAACTACAGCTCTACAGGTGTAGTTGCAAGTGTACACGTTTGCGATGCAGTTTGTGAATGTTCGTTGGAACGATGGATTTTGGAAACACTAAATCAACGAACTATGTTTGTGATGAGGGAACTTGCGAACTTAGTCAGCTAACGATGGTTTTTGGAAGAGCAGCCCTGGTTGAAAGTCTCATTACATTCCAATAGCCCTGATTAAAGTAAATCATCTAGATGTATTTATATGTATTTTTATATTCTGGGCGAAGCATAAGCCCAAAAAAATGTTTATCCATTTAAAATTTGTCGAGCTGATAGTTCCCATAATTCTGATAAGCAAGACCAAACTGTCAACAAATGTAGATTTGTGCACACACCAATCATGCAGATCCGCTGTTTGCACGTGCACAAAGCAGAGAGAGTTACAGCGGTAAAAACAAATGCTGAATCAAAACTTTTTAATATCCTGAATTAATAATGGAGTTACTTTTGCACGGCGTACCTTCATTAAAAATAACTTATTTATGATTTGTCAATTTCTGATTATGGGCAACACGCTGTCACCTTACAGCAAGTAGGTCGCTGGTTCGAGCCCCGGCTGGGTCAGTTGGCATTTCTGTGTGGAGTTTGCATGTTCTCCCCAACGTGTTGGCGTGGATTTCCTCCAGGTGCTCCGGTTTCCCCCACAGTCCAAAGACGTGCGCTATAGGTGAATCGAATAAGCTAAATTGGCCATAGAGTATGAGCTGGTGTGAATGCAAGAGTGTGTGTGTTTCTCAGTGCTGGGTTGCAGTCGGAAGGGCATCCTCTGTGTAAAACATGCTGGATAAGTTGGCGGTTCATTCTGCCGTGGCGACCCCTGATTAATGAATCGAAATGAATGAATAAACTTCTGATTATGACATAAAGATGTAATGGACATGCAGGCAAATTTGTTCAGATGAGTTTAAAAAGGTTGAATAATTATTTGCTAAGCCCCCCAAACCATCTCACCATCAGACCAGTCTAATATTGACGAGACTAAAACACCATATTTCCATATATCATCACAATAGCGAAAATAAGTGTTTTTAATTTTAGTAACACACTCTAGATACAGTAAACAGCCTTCAAGGGAGAAGTCAGTCCGATGGACAGTAAAGTTTGGTCAATGGTCAGCTACTCAGATAAACACAAACTAATTGTGATGAGATTGAAATCTGTTTAATTAGGAGCTTTGCTGATTACTATGTAACATTATTTGAATTGAATATCATTGAATATACAGTATTTAACATTCCAAGTGAATCAGAAATGTTTTTCAAAATTGTCCAAGGACAAGAATAGGTGTTGTTTAATAGTTTTAGAGCAACTGTGATAAAGTTGATGATCCACTTCAAATGTTGAATACTGTATATAATTCACTTACTGTATGCATATATACTGTAAAAACATTAAAACTGTTCTCTATACGCACCATGTATATTCTAGTTCACTACTACAGCATGTCCCGGTGAAATTGCCTTACAGTATGTCAGTTGAAACCAACAGATGGCGCTCTGGTGTTGAAAATGTCTATATCACTAGCAAATGACACATCATTAATGTGCTAGAATAACACCTTCTTTTAGTTAGCTCATCTTGAAAATTCCAGTTTATATTCTCCAGTTGTATGTATGGAGGCAGCAGTTTTAGTAAGAGACATCATTTACTTTATATTAAGCCACACAACTCTTAATAGCCAGGGTTGATTTGAATATTATCCACTTTATCCACTCTTGCGTCCTCACCCACAAACTTATTTCTGGAGATTTTATACATTTCTCTGTCCTGTACATGTTAATAAACATGATTATTACAGAGAAGATTTTTACTTGTACAATGTTTACAAGGAGAAAAAAGAGAGAGCCTATAGTGACAAAAATAGACTAGAGTGCATCCTCCGTTTATAAACGAATGATCTACACACTGTGGCTTTTCTGTATTTAATTACCACAGATCTCTCTCTCTCTCTCTCTTTAAAGAAATCAATAAAAAGGTGATAGGCACCATTAAATAAGAGTATCACACATATATTTGATTAACAAATGTTTAAAGAAAACAAGCACTCAATACCAACCTACTTTAAATATAGCGAAAACAAGCGATCCACTCAAATAAGACGTATAAAGTTCACTTTGTGCAGTGGGTCAGCATTCAGGAGATTAATGACAATGATGCTTAAAAATTCAATATGATTTACAGTGTATCCGAAAAGTATTCATAGCGCTTCACTTTTTCCACATTTTTTATGTTACAGCCTTATTCCATAATGGATTAAATTCATTTATTTTCCTAAAAAAATCTACACACAATACCCCATAATGACAATGTGAAAAAAAGATTATTATTTTTTTAATTGTTGCAAATTTATTAAAAATAAAAAACCTGAAAAATCACATGTACACAAGTATTCACAGCCTTTGCTTAATATTTTGTTGATGCACTTTTGGCAGCAATTACAGCCTCAAGTCTTTGTGAATATGATGCCACAAGCTTGACTTTGGGAATTTTTGGCCATTCCTCTTTGCAAAAACTATGGAAATGTAGCACATCGGAATAGAAAAATGCATTCTTTGTGAACCACCCCACACACCTTATTCACAACGAACCTGTCTTTGTTTCTAATGCTTCAGAAAGGTTTAAAAAAAATAAATAAAGCACAAAGATACTCAGACACTGCCGATTGCCTGTAAACAAGCTCCTCTGATTGGTCCACCCCAGCTAACAAATTTAGGTTGTGAGAACGTTCTCATAACTTTATCTGTAATGTTCCGAGAATGTTGAAATGTCCAGTTTGCTTAATGTTACTAAAACATTTTTTATGGTTAGCATAACGTCCTTACAATGTTTTCAAAACCTAAATTTCCACCAAAATATAGTGTTCTAAAAACGTTTATTTGTAACGTTCCAATAATGTTGAAATGTTGTTTGCTTAACGTTGCTAGAACGTTTCTTTATGGTTAGCATTACATTCTTACAACATTCAAAAAACCTACGATAAGAACGTTCATCAAGTACAAATAACGTCCTGAAGACGTTCCAAGAACTTTGTTATAAGAACATTTTTCATCATTATTATGAGAACGTTCATCGAGTAGCCTACAAATAATGTCCTGAAGACGTTCAAAAAACTTTGTTCTAAGAACGTTTTTTAACAACGTTACAAGACCATTAACGTTATGAGAACATTCTAAAAACGTTCCATTGATAACGTTCTGTGCTAACATTTTCACAACTTTTAAAGAACGTTAGTGAATGTTCTGGGAACGTTTCCTGTTAGCTGGGACTGCTTATAACTGAGAGTGATGCGCTACATATAAAATTTGAAGATTAGCACATTACTAGTCTTTCACTGGACATCACTATTCTCTCTTGTTATATTTATGGACAACTTTTCTGGCATGGTTTGTTGGTTCCACAAAAGAGACAAAAGCAATGTAAGAATTAAGGTGAAACTATGTGGTCACAATGCACTTTTCTCCTACATTTATGCACAAAAATATTATTAGTTGAGTTTAGGGAGAGGTTTAGGTCAGTGTTTCACTAGGTGATCTGTACCAGAAGAAGATTTATCTGAAAAGTGCAACAAACCATACTTTTAAGTAATGTTTGAAATTCATAAAAACGTTCACTCTAGTGAATTTGTCATCTAAAATGAGCAACGATACCTACTCAGAGCAACGCATTTTATGTTTTGCAAATATGTTACCTGAAGCACGTATTTCCAATACTGTGTGTGTTGTGTTGTAACTCAGTACTGATGTTGTGTTCAAAGGGAGATGCTTTTATTCTTTTAGTAATAAATGTTTATAGGACTGTCACTCGGCATATTTGTGCCAGACTGTCAGATAAAATTGCTTAAAACACCTTAATATTTAAGAGAAGGTAGTTAAAGATTGCATAGCCAATGATTGGTCATATCCACCCGTGACCAACTTATAAGTAAATATGCAGCCTATTTTTTGATTACCTGACCCTGACATTAATGGCAGCACCCACTGAGATAACAGATGGTCTAAATGATGTGCTCCTATGGGCCGTCTCACACACGTAATGAAACTCGTCATAAAGGACGAGGAAAAAATTGAACATGCTAGATTTTCTGCGACGGCGTCATGTAGTGTCGCAGGCATGGAATCGGTTGTCATGAACTACGCCACATTGCACGAGAAGACACGATTGAATCTTGTGTCACAACGCATATTTGTCGCTTTAGATTATCTACGACGCCCTACATCAAGAAAACCGTGGCAAAATCGTGTGATCTGACCGGGGCTTTACCCATGCAGGCAAATCTGCAGATCCATTTAACAATACATGATTAACGAACTCCAGATTGTGAGGAATTCTGATGTGTTATTTTAAATTGGAATTAGCGCTTTTAAATCTGACCCATAAAGTCAAGCTATGGAAAAATCTGGTTTCTTTTTTACAGCCATACTGTAGATGGAGACAAATCTTCCCTAATAATTCGAAATGGACAAATAAATAATAATAATAAACAAAACGGACAAAAAAAAATTGCAATGTTAGGTTGGTCTGGCTCCAAAGTCAATCATCAATGCTATTAATTAAAGAAGACTTTGTTATAGTGCACAGATGTAGAGAGGGGGAAAAACAACAACAACATCAGAACCAAAAGATATTTTGAAGAATGTTGGTAAGCCATTGACTTCTATTGACCTGATTTTAGATGTATTCGAGAACGCCACCATCGAAATCTTTTTGGTTCGAGACTTCCGGTATTATTGACTTCCATTGATTTTTAGATGTTAAAAACAGCTTGTTATGCTGCTTGATGATGCCACTTGATTATATTCAACCCAGGCTCATCCTGATTACGTACCCCTATATACATTTCTGGAGAGAGCAAAATACGTCCCAGGAGCTTCGTTTTTTTTTTTTTGCAGTTTTTGTTTTCGCGCTGTGTTTCAAGTATCTCTCTCGAGTGCCATTCGGCCTGCTCTTCTCATGTAAATCCACCAGAGGATGCTGTTGACTAACTCACTGACTGACTGATAACTCCACCCTCCCTCTTACCTAAACCCAACCAATAATATTTTACAAGGGGCCTATTGACCTGCCCACCCCCTTCCCTAAACCCAGCCATAGTGTTTAAAAAGGCAATTCAAAAAAAACGAAGCCCCTTGATTTTTACCATGTTTTCAGATTTTACCACATTTTCACCTTGCTATGTACTTGTTTATTTTATGTTTTTGGCTTCTGTTTTTGTCTTACCTGCTTTCTATAACCATTCTTCACCAGACTTGAACCCTGTTGTTGCGGTCAACTCTGCGGACATACAGGTCGAGCTACTGTAACTGGACAAACTTGTAGCAGTAGAAAAGCCGTCCACATGCAGGCAAGCGGTCAGCTGGTAAGTGCGAAAAGGAACGGCGTCATACCGCCCCGTAGCGTTCATTCAAGGCGGAATGCAGCCAAATGTAGCTCTGGCTACATAATTCGCAATCTCCAGAAACGTATGTAGGGCTATGTTTTTTAGAATGAGCCTATGTTGATTTTTTTATTCTACTTTTTATGTACAATCAAGAACACACTTATTTGTGGAGCAGGTAGTTTGACCGTTTTCTGCCGTTTATTATTCCATTTATCCCATAGGTAGGGCCACAGGGAGTCTGCACCCGCAGAATTCCACAGATTTTTAGCCCATCATTCATTCTGTTTATTTACTTCTGTTAATTATATTAATTCAGTTTTTTTTATTAATTTGAGTAATATTATTGACTAATATGAAAATATTCATATGATTTATTTTACAATACAGTTTGTAAAAGTACTATTTTCTGTCTTTTAGTAAATATTTTACATGAGAAACTTGCTTTGTTTACCAAATAAAGTGGATCTAATTGCACTCACATTATAAATATTAAATACAAGATAAAAAGGTATTACATTTATTTCATATATTAAGTTTTTAGTTATGATACTCCCAAAATCATTCCGCATAAATCCGCAGATTTTTAACAAAATACTCCGCAGAAATAGCAAAAAATGTCCACAGATTCTTTCTGGCCCTAACCATAGGCAACTGAACTAGAAGTTCTTAAACAATTGTAAGAACGAGGGCATTTCCGTATTACAGAATAAGGTCAATAGCAAGAAGAAATGTAGCAAAATAATAATAATAATAATAATAATAATATAAGACTGAATGACTTTATCAAAAGTGGAAAAGGTTTGACGTCAAAGATGAGTAATGGTTTAGTAATGTAGAGTTAAAAAATCATACAAACCTGATGGAGAGCATAAATAAAATATGATTAGTAATTGATAATAAGAAAAAATAAAAGATTTTAGTTATTTGTAAACTTTTAGAGCCAAAAACCATGAGCCACAGAAATTTTGAAGTAACATTCTGTATAAGGAAGAGATGCGAGAGCAGAAGGTGGAGCCACTGAAGTCATTTCCTGCACAGTCAGTAAGGGGAAGTAGAAGTTCAGAACAGACTGAGCTCTACTGACATAAGCATCAGCGGACTAACTTATACAATAAAAATGGCAAGTAATTCAGATGAGTAATAATATCGTATACATTTTTAATAAGTCATGCTAATAAAGTAAAACACAAATATCACAATGACCAGAAACAGAAAATGATTCAAATAAATGTTTAATATTGCATCTAATTTATGCATGGAATTAGATTTAGATCAGAATATTTCCTCTATACACTAAAAACATACTCTGTAGCATGTGTTGTTTGCATTTGAATGTTTGTGCATCAATGTTTAGATGTTTTCCAACCACAAACTAGACCCCTTTACACGCATTCAAAACCACACGGACTGCTAAGCTATATTCCCACGACACAATTCTTTTTCTGAACAAAAGCCCCTCCTCTTTCACAACACAGTGTCATAAACATATTGCAAAATTATGTCATCAATGCAGTTTCATACAGCCGTAAATTTGAGCACTTTGTATTCTGATAGCCTTAACTTAAACATTAAAGATAAATTATATATTAAACTTGTTTTTGACGAGCCTTCAAAGAAATTAGAAGGCATTTTAATTAGCTCACAAATCTAATTGTAATAGTTTAGTAATACTAATAGTTTAGTAAATTAAACATCATTATGTTGAACAAAGCAGTTGTAGCTAGGCAGAATTTGATTTCATTTATGTGAATAAACCTACCTTACATTTAGAAGAACAAAAGACATGTCAGCAAGTGATTTGATGTTTGCAGAGGTTTGAAGCAACAAGCGCTTGTGGTTTTGGACTTTGAGCCAACCTACAGTATTGCTCAGTTTGCAGCCAGTCTGTGTGAATGAAAAGAGAAAAGAGCAGTGAGAAGACGCCAGCACAGCTCACCTTTCTGTGGTCAGGACTTTCCACGACAACAATAAATACAACATGTGAGCATAAAAACTTACTTTCAATATGGAAAAAAAAGGTATGATGTGTCTCCAAGCCTCTGTAGTGGTCTTGAACATGCTCTGAATGTCAACATACTGTATGGCCTAGATAAAACATATTACGTAGAGGCACCAAAACACTAGGTGAATTCATTACACCTTAGGAAATTTTAAACTGTTTCAATGCAATTTTGGCTAGCTTGTTGTTAACCTCATACTGCATAAAAGTTGAGTTAAATGTTTAATTGAAAAATTCATATTTTGCCAAAATAAAAGTCCATATTCTGCACAAATTTTGGTTTAACTCATTTCAGTACATATATAAAGTTGAATTACTACCTGTTTTTTTTGCAACAATTTTCAGAAATCAACAAATGATGCTAAAATGAATCTTTGAAGATGCTAAAATAAATGTTTGCTATATTAATAAACTGCTTATCCACTCGCGTTTTCTTTTAATTGATTTATTATTATTTCTACTTTGCTGAATGCACCACTTTCAAATTGAACTTCTTAGGGACACAATGCTAAACTAACAAACTAGCAGAAAACATAAACATATAAATTTGGGGTGAAAAGACCACATTGTGAAAAATAATACTAACAAAAATAATGTTTAATATTTTTTTTTTTTTTTTACAAAAAGGTAAAATATTATTTAAAAAATAATAATAATTCTAAATATTAAAAAATAAAAACTGGGTTTAACTTTCATTATTGTATAAGTTTGTTTCATATATAGATGTATATATTAGAGCAAGGACAACAATATGCTAGCTCTACCTAACATTGGGGCTTTAGAATATTTAATAAAAAACAATGTTAAATTTAACATTAATTAATTCATTCACATCGGAATGAACCGCCAACTACTCCAGCATATGTTTTACGCAGCAGGTGCACTTTCAGCCACACCCTATAACTGGGAACACCCATACTGTACATTCATACACTAAGGCCAATTTGTTTTAACCAATTCACCTATACAAAGTCTTTGGACTGTGGGGGAAACTGGAGAACCTAAAGGAAACCCACACCAACACGGGGAGAACATGCAAACTCAACACAAAAATGCCAACTGACCCAGCCGTGACTCAAACCAGCAACCTACTTGCTGTGAGATGACAGTGCTAACCACTGAGCCACCGTGCCGCTCACTTTTAAACAACAGCATTTAATATTTGCAATTTTATTTATTTAAATTTTAAGCTATTTTGTATTTAGTGAAGTTTATTTCTAAACTAGTTTCGAGAGGATCACGTGCTTATGATTGCTTGCAGCTGGTCCAGCATCAGACGATTCCTAAGCCACTATAAATACCCTAAGTTCCATATCACAGCCATCTTCATTTTGAAGAATCCCCCCTTCCACCCCTACTCCTCCTCCTTTCCTAGATGGGTGGCACAGTGGTCCAGTGGTTAGCTCTGTTGCCTCACAGCAAGAACGTGCAACTTAAGTTAATTGACTAATCCAAATTGCCACGGTAGACACGCTCCTAGTAAGTAGTTATCTCTTAGGACCAATCACTATCTGTTCATTAGCTACTACAGCAGGGGAGTTCTCGAGATTTACCTGAGCTCAAACTCCCCTCTCGCCTTGCAAACGGGAGGGAGCCCCGGGCTCGAGGAGCTCAGGGCTCTCTCCCGGGACAGCATGACAAACAAGTTTTATAATCAATCATTAGCTAAGTGTGAACTCTTGAATATACAGTATAAATGTATTTTCTGCAATAATTCAATTGCACGAGAAAGTAAATAAACAACAAACCTCAAATATTATAACAATAATAAATACGGCAGTATTTCAAAATAGAATAAGCAAACAACATATGAGTTTCATCACGTCAGTCTCTTTTTGAACATCTTCAAGATTAAAATCAGCCCCATTATCTGAGTTTCAAGTTTAACAGATAACATTGTGGTCACAACTATATAGTACATAAACTGAGTTGACCTGATTCAGCACCATGGACAAGGACATGTGCAACACTTCAGCTGCTTCCTGTGTTCAAGTAAATGAAGCAATAAAAAAATAAGTTATGAAAACAGCCCTGTTTAAGCTGTGCTCAGCCTTCACAGCCTGTAACCCATATAAACATGTCAATCAACACCCCCTCACATACAGTAGAGCTGCTGTGGTTTTAAACACAGGCTAAAGTGCACATTTATTCATGTTGCTGTTCCCCAAGGTCACGCACATTTATCTCCAGC
>CAIGQQ010037820.1:10538085-10550511 GCA_903798035.1 Danio albolineatus
TAGTTGATATCTGAATTATTAGCCCCCTCTCTGATTCAAATTTTTCTTTTTAAATATTTGACAAATGATGTTTAACAGAGCAAGGAAATTTTCACAGTATGTCTGATAATATTTGTTATTCTAGAGAAGGTCTTATTTGTTTTATTTTGGCTAGAATAAAAGTAGTATTAAATTTTTTAATTCAATATTATTAGCCCCTTTAAGCTTTTCAATAATCAACAGAACAAACCATTGCTATACAATAATTTGCCTAATTACCCTAACCTGCCTAGTTAACCTAATTAACCTAGTTAAGCCTTTGAATGTCACTTTAAGCTGTATAGAAATGTCTTGAAAAATATCTAGTCAAATATTATTTACTGTCATCATGGCAAAGATAAAATAAATCATTGATTAGAGATGAGTTAAAAACTATTAAAACTATTATTTAGAAATTAACTTTATTTAGAAATCTCTGTTAAACAGAAATTGGGGCGAAAAATAAACAGGGGGGGTAATATTATATATACACGTCATTTTTATTCATGTTTTTATTTTAAAGAAAATTGTTATGATTATCAAGGCGGCATTTATAATAATAATAATAATAATAAATGTAATCATAATAAATGTAATAATAATAATTATTATTATTAGTAGTAATAATAATAATTACTATTATAATAATTAGAAGAAGAAGAAGAAGAAGGAGTTAATGTTAGTGATTTCTGAAGGATCATGTGACTGAAGACTGGAGTGATGAAGCTGAAAATTCATCTTTAAAATCACTGGAATAAATTATAAAATTAAATTATGAACTACTTTTGAACAGTTATTTTATAGTGCAATAACATTTCACAATTTTTACTGTATTTTTTATTAAATAAATGCAACCTTGGTGAGCAGGATAAGCCTATTTTAAAACATTTAAAAATCGTACTGACCCCAAAGTTTTTATATAACCTATTAGATTTCGAAGTGTTGCATACTTTAATCCTGGATTTTTTTTTTCCTTCTTGCAGATGATTTGACAAACCCATTGTTTCTTTTACTCATCTCATCAAACATCATTTCTATGATAATAATCATCTTCCTTGTGGCACTGCAATGTAAGTCAAATCATCAGTTAACACATTTTTATGTTTTAAACCATTTTTGATTCCCATTAGTAGTTTTATTTGCAGAACTATACAGTTACAGTATATGTTCATATTTAATAGCCAATTTATAAGTTAACAGTCAAATTTTTTTTTTTTTAAGTTTTGTGCACCAGATCTGCTGATCAAGAGACATTTCAAGATACTCAGGTAAATACTCAATTTTATTGATATATTTAAATGCATTTTATAATAAATCTTTTCATCAATTTATTAAGCAGTAAAGATAAATATATAGAGCAAGTTGTTTCTTGTCAGTTACTAAAATTTTGCAGTTCATTTCAGTTTTTAAACCATTCGGAGTTTGCTTAGTTTTTATGTAAGTATAAGCATAAGTATTTTTTCATCAGGTTGAACATGCAGATGCCCTGACCTACACATCTGTGAGTTTCAGTGGTAAGCCCTCTAGAGGTGCCAAACAAAACAGCATTTCTCAGAATAATGACGTGTATTCGCAGATCAGGTCATAAGCATCTACTGGAAAACCTGGCCCTTTTGACCGAGTGATCTAATCGTCCAAAATGCATCAAGTGTGATTAAACTGAAATGAAATCAGAGCATCAGAATTTAAACAATTAAAAAGAAAGCTATTTTCCTTTGCTTTTATGCCGTTTATTGTATTATTTTTCACTTATGACTTTCACATTTTTGTTTGTTATTCTATTCAAAAAATGTTTTACATAATATTCATACACAATACGGTGCTTGTGTGACTCTGTACACAATATGTTGTAAATGAGTTTATTTTTTTGCAAATATGACAATTGGCCAAAATGACATATGTTTTTATCTGTTGTAAACTCAAGAATAAAAGTTACTTTGCTGATATTGTGTTGGCCGAATTGAAAGAACAGTGTGTACATAGTATATAAAGTTACATATTTGACGTTTAGAGGGGATTATTGTATTAAATTCATGTTTGCTATCCTGGCAATGTTATTAAAAAGAGCTGTTGATTGGGTGTCTGAACAAATATTTTCACTAATTATGCTTCAATGGAGAAATATGTAAATACTGATGCAAAAAAATACTATAGACATGACTGGGAAATAGAATTTATCTCTTTGAGTTGTTCAGAAGGCAACCATCAGGTGGTTTAAATTGTGTGCATTTTCTTTGAATTAACAGATTAATGGCTAATTTACTTTAGTATTTTAGTCATGAATAGGAGAAAAGCAATGCACCGCAGTGGTATTTATAGGATGTTTGTGTGGGTGTTTGAGGTCTGACTTTCAGATACTAAGAACAGCTGTTAATGAGGTATCTGAAAGAGGTGAAAGGCATTTTGCAAATAGGATGGTCTTTATAAGGCACATGACTGGACCACATCAGTGTTCTGATCTTTCTCTTGATCTGCGCTGCTCACACTTTTCAGACTCAGCATGTGTAAGTTAATTCCTCTTGAATTATTTTAAATTGCTAGTACTTCAGTATTATTCATTTACATGGACTTATTTTGGGCTTTTCCCACTACAGGTGAAATGGCTGCTAATGTTTCTGAAATATGTGAAATAAAATGTGTCAAAAGTTTATATAATATAGACAAAGATAATGAATTTATCTGTAGTATTTATCTGAGTCCAACAGCGCCTTTAGAGCATATTTACACATGGAGTAACCAAACTTGTGGCTTTCTTCTTAAAGGTAAGAATACTTCTTTATGTTTTTAAAGTCATTATTGCTTAGAGAGTACATGTACAGAGTTTGAAACGCTGAGGCAGTAATGATTTAGAGATTCAACATCTATTGACAATTCTATTGGCTATTCAATCATTACTTGTATTGTATTGATCACTGCTGTTTTACTATTTGAGTAACTTAAATGTTTCCCCATGTTTTAGAGAGTCAGATTCAAAACTGGTCTTACCATTTGGTGTTTATCGCCAACACTCTCATTTTGCTCTTGAGTGGAATAATCAACATAATTCTGTCCAAAAGACTGAGTAGAAAGAATAAGTTGCGTGCAGGTAAATTTCAACCTTATAATGATGTTTCCATGTTGTATTTTTGTAAGACCATATTTTATAGCCATTTTATGTATGCTTTAAATTTCCCAGCACAACAAAGTAGAATTCGACCAGTTTCTGACTCTGATACCAGTCCTTCAACAGTAAGTCTGATACTCTGCTTTTTCTTAATAATTTTGACTCATGACTGTAGCGTTTACATTAACACTTTGATAAAAACACTACATAAAAACACTTAACAAAAATAATCATTAAAAATATTTCACTTTTTGATCTCTTGACCTAATTTCAAATCTTCAATTGAATTGTGGTTATCAAAATGCTAACCTTACATTTTAGTATCTCAAACCAAACATTTATTTTAATAGGCTGTTGTTGAAGACATCGAGGACCTCAACGACAACACATACGAAGAGATGAGGCCAACCATAAAGATATTTAAGAAAAACTCATCCAAAAAGAGGAAGAGATGATCCCAACCATCAAGGACTTCCAGGACATCAGAAATCACCTATGCAATAAAATTGCAGGTTAACTATGTCTATATATAACAACTTATATTTGATTGTAGCTTTAACTTTATTCAATTGTAACGCAATAATGTAAACCTTTTGTAAAGCAGCTTGAAACAATCATTACTGTAAAAAGCGCTATACAAATAAACTTGAATTGAAAGGCTGTTTGTGCTTTAGTTTTGATAAAATATACAATAATTTATGAGTAACTTACCATCTCCAGGATGGTTTTTATGGACAGCATTTCTAGGGACAGCCTAGGGCTAAAGGGGAACTGGTTCGGGGACAAACCTGGAGTAACTTGCCATCTCCAGGTTGGAAGAGTTGAAATTTCTTGAGGTTTTGTTGATGAGGGAAAGAAGGATGGAACATGAGATTGAAAGGCGAATCAATGTAGCAGCAGCAGTAATGGGGTTGAATACTGGTCTGTTGAACTAAGAACCTGAGCCAAAAGCCCAAGCTATTGTTTTACCAGTCAATTTATGGTTCTACTCTCCCCTATGGTCATGGCCAAAACAGCAAATGCAATGAGTTTCCTTCTCAGAGTGGCAGGGTGCACCCTAGAGATAGAGTGAAGAGCTCGGAGTAGAGCCGCTGCTCCTCCAAATCGAGTCAGTTGAGGAACCTCTGCTCCTGGACGCCTACCAAGGGAGATGTTCTGAGCTTGTCCAACTGGGAGGAGACCCAGAGGATGACATAGGACACGCTGGAGGGACTATGTTTCCTGGCTTGTCTGGGAATGCATCAGGATCCCCTCGGAACTGCTGGAGGAAGTGTCTAGAAAAGAGGGAATTTTTGGGTTCTCTATTGAGACCTGGCCTTCAATCTGTCACCGGATAAGCAGCAGACAATGAAGATGATGATAATTCATATGAAGATTTGATTATCCCTGGGTATTAAACTCGTGTTTTAAAATTATACTTCACCCAAATATGAAATGTCTTTGCCCATTCTTTTCTCGCTCTCGGCAAAGGCGGGCACTTTTTTGCCCTCTCGTTTTTGCTCTCCAAACAATAAGGAATTATGGATTTGATCAACTGGTTTCTCACCGCAATTGACACAATCTTCTCGAAGAAAAGCCTGGATTTGGGGGAACCTGAATGTCCTGCAGAGACATTTGCAGCTGGATACATAATGGACGGTGGGAGAAGTGGCGCGTCATGTGCCTGGCCGCTCTGTCCCTGGATGATATTGAAGATATCTATTTATTCATAACTTTGATAACAGGGTTTCTGCTGAAGGGCTTAGGTTAGGGGTGTCCACACTCAGTCCTGGAGGGCCGGTGTCCTGGAGAGTTTAGCTCCAACCCTAATCAAACACACCTGAACCAGCTAATCAAGCCCTTACTAGATATACTATGAACTTCCTGGCAGGTGTGTTGAAGAGGTTGGAGCTAAACTCAGTGGGACACCGGCCCTCCAGGACCGAGGTTGGAGACCCCTGGCTTAGGTGGAGCCCTGGGATATCAATGATTGATAAAAGTGGCTGGATTAAAACGGTGGTGAGCAGAGCTGTTAGTAATCAGACTGTGGTTATGGACCGAAAATTGAAAAACAGTGTGGAGAAACTAGCGGCTTTGCAACAAGCTTTGGACAGACCTGGAGAACAGTGATGGACATTAGATAATCTGCAAAATCTTC
Source organism: Danio albolineatus (assembly GCA_903798035.1). Classification (NCBI taxonomy): domain Eukaryota; kingdom Metazoa; phylum Chordata; class Actinopteri; order Cypriniformes; family Danionidae; genus Danio; species Danio albolineatus. The sequence continues at coordinate 10,543,344 of CAIGQQ010037820.1, forward strand.
CCCCGAAGAACAAGATAACAAGATGCTCTGAATTCCTCCTCACTGTTCCAAGGACACCTGTTGAGACACTACAGGCTCACACACGCACGTACATAGCTACAGATACCATAGGTTATCACTGCCTCCCCTGCATTCCATGCCATCATATGCTTATCACCCCCGGTGTGGGTAGGCAGGTCTGTAACCCTGAAATGAGATAAATTTTGGGTTTTTCATTTCAAAAGGTTTGTCAAACTCAAGAAAGCAGGGTAAGCTAAGCCTGTTTCTGAAAGAGAGGTAACTTTTACTTCGAGTCAGTTAACGTGGTAATTTACTCTGTGAACCTAATCTAGTCAGGAGCAGGTTTTATTCCCTAAAATCTGAGTTTCTGTGGGTCTCCTCCCCTTTATTAAAGATGAAGCATAATTTCTCGCCCTAGCCCTAGTCATTCGTTGCCTAAATTTCAGTCACACAAAGAACAAAGTTACGAGAATGGCTTGTCCTGTTTTTGGGAACATTGCAATTATTTTCAATACCATAGTTTTACATTTTAGCTTTGATATTCACTGACCTTTGACAGAGACATGTACTGTAACTATATTAATGGGATTAATATTCGATTTAAAAACAATTTTTTTGTACTGCTTACAATCTAATTGTCATATCAACCTCCACTTGATCAATAATAAAGGCAGACACACACATGCACTTACATCTTTTAAAACTCAATTTTAGAAATTATCTTAAACTGATAAACGTGTGTAAAAGTGGGAACCTTAAGTTAAACATTTCCACTGAACATTAAGGTAAGGTTATATGCAGTTTTGTTTTGTCAAATGTGTTGTAGAAATTATGCTGTAGCCTATTTTAGGTAATTTAATGCAATTACATCTGAAATAACTTCAAAATTACAACCAATTCCCCATTTTTTCAAGTGAAAGTCAGTAAACGTCACACATTGCATAACTTAGCATGAGCTCATAATATCTGCGCTCCGCTGATAATGCCTTTTTAGTCATGGTGTGCGCGCTTAACTCTGAATCAGTCTACTCAGACTTAATTAACCGAACTCAGATCAGCTGTTCTGAAACCAAAAACTCAGAGTTTTTAAATCTCTCAGTAAGTCAACTCAGAGACCAAGTAAACTCTGAGTTGGTTGAACCTCCTTACTGAAACTGGCCCCTGATGGCTGTTACCTATATCGGACTATCTCCACATCTCCTGTTCCCATCCCGTAGCAATGTTACGTCTATGTCTACGTGTTTATGTGCTTTTTGCTGGGGCAACACACTGCCCTACTTCAAGGATAGTCTGAGAGGGGATTTTTGTTTTTGCCTCCCTTTTCCCTAATGTATCTTATTTCCTTTTTCTAAAGCTACCTCTAGTCTTCCCCTGAAATGTGTAACATTTGTGTATGGTCGGAAGAGATCCAATTTTGCTACATGTAAAAGTCTATATGACAAATAAATGTTTTTTTCATCCTAATCATCATCCTAATCATCCTCATCATTTACTCACCCTTCACTTGTTTCAATTTTTTATGTGTTTCATGCTTATTGTGTTTTAACACAAGAAGTTATTTTGAAAAAGGTTGGAAACTGAAACCACTGCTTCCTTAGTATTTGTTTTACTTACTGTAGAAGTCAGTGATTAAAAGTTTTTAGCTTCCTTTAGAATATATTATACGTTCAACAAAATAAAGAAACTCATAAAGGTTTGAAACCACCTGATGTTAGTGAATTGTGAGTATTTTTGTAAATTAAAAATTAAGTGATAATGTTATGATATATACCTGCTAAAAGTTGCTTATTTGGCATTCCTTAAATGCTTTCCTTTTTGCCCCTCACAGAATGAACTCGCTCAAACTTGAACTGCAACACCTTGCAATTCGCTGAAGACAACACAAATAGAGAGAATTCAATGAAGGAGCGAAGAAAGTCAGGACTTAATAGACTCTACACAAGCCTTATAAAGCATACAAAGTCCCAAATTACTGAAGAAAGGACTGAAAAAAACAGGAGTTGGACTGAAATGATGGGGCCTTGGTCTCTGCTCAGACAACTTCTGATGTTAAAAATGTAACCAAAGTCATATAATTGATTATTTCTTTTAATAATGTGTTCTGTTTTAGACTGGCTTAGCAGCACTCATTAATATTTGATAACACTTTAAATAACATTTTAATTTAAAAACAATTGTCTAAACTAAAGGTTTCAGAGCATTCGTGTCTTTAATGGGGTCAGAGGCGAAAGTGAACATATATTTAATGAGCTGCAGGGAACCTACGTAGTTGACCACGAGAAGCATATCTGAACGACACGCTGTGGTTTCAAAAACCAGATGTAAAACAATGTGGCCTGATTTTTCAGTTTGCAAAAGGTTCTTTGTGGCATGTCAATAAAAAAGAAAAATAGGCCACAGTCACTTTAAGTGCAAAACTTGTCTCTGTGTCCAGGCTGAATATCTTTGCCTAAACCTGAGGGACTTGACGGCTTCGGGTGGGTTAGGGCTTACTGTAATTTGTATAATTTTAGACAGGGTCGGGCTGGGCTCGGGCTTGCTCTGTAAATGAACAGTCATGTGATGCATTTCGATTAGCGTGATAAAGTAATCAAATCGTTTGTCACAACATTTAAACCCATCCCTGCAAAGGTGAAAGAAATGATGACAAAAAAGTCGAAAAGTGTGAATTATGCGAAGTGGGAAAATGTCCAGCAAGCTGACATGGAAAATGACGAGGTCACTCACTACATTGAAACCGCTGTCATGGAAAATGAAATGCATGTTCTTGGCTGGTGGAAGATGAACAAACAATCCTACCCAAAACTTGGGAAATTAGCCAGATCAGTGTGCATCCCCACCAGTAGCAGCAGCAGTAAAAGGGTGTTTAGTGCTGCTGGACGCACCATCAGTGAGTGCAGGACTGCACTAAAGCTATCAGTGGATTCAATAATGTTCCTCCACAAAAGCACGGCCTTGGCGAGTAAAGGACTTTCAAATTAGTACTAAATATTAATTAAATCAAAAATGCATAATGTAGACAGAGTACATAGGCTATTGTTGGCACTATTCTTTTAATATTCAGCTTAAAGAGAAGTGGAGAAATAAATCCCACAGGGCCTTTATCTTAATTTCGTTATTGCCAAATACCATCATAATTTAGAAATTATTTTAATTTGTTAGAAAATACTTTTTTATTGATCTGTTGGCCAATTTAAAGGCTAAGTGTATGTACCTAGGCCTATTTAGAGTGCTGGGATGTTACAATGTTAAAAAAGACTTATTATATTTCTTTGTTCCAACTTCTAAGTGACCTATACATTTGTTATAAAAAAATTATGATAAAACACATACAAACGACTTATTCTTGGAAAAAATCAAAATCAGTCAAAATGTACTTGTTGGGCTTGGGCTGAATCCCTATCGGGCCTAAGTTTTATGGCCCGATTTACAGCTCTAGTCCAGTTGATCTCTCACCTGTGACTATATATTGTAATGACCTTGCCCACAACACTATAGCAAGGTGCATTATAATAAATGAAAAAGCTCTTTCTGATTCTGACGAGTTAGAGATGATTTATGTGTTATATTTTTATATGGGTTACATGGGTTGTTTTGTTACAAACATCACGTGTGTTTATGTTTGAGGCATGTGGTTTAAGCTCAATATTTACTTGATTGATAAAATATTGGTCATCAACGAGGATGGTATGTAAAGTAAGCACCTGTTGGTATGGTCCTTTTAAGGACTGTTCAGTTTTGTGCTCAGAATAAAAAAGGCTGTCAGATAATGCTGCCTCCTGATCATTCTGTCAGTTCTCTTATATAAACTCATGGTCGTGCAGTATATGGGACATGAGTGCTCTACATGCTGGCTAAATTGAAGAAAGATGTGCATTATAGTTGCTAGCACCCTGCTAGCCACTCAAATAAGTCACAGTTTGTTTTATGTCCAGTCATACTCAAGTACAGCCAGTTGTTACTATATATACAGTTGAAGCCAGAATTATTAGACCACCTGTCTATTTTTTCCCCAATTTCTGTTTAATGGAGAGAAGATTTTTCCAACACATTACTAAACACAATAGTTTTAATAACCTATTTCTAATCACTGATTTATTTTATCTTTGCCATGATGACAAAACTTAATATTTAACTAGATAATTTTCAAGATACTTCTATACAGCTTAAAGTGACATTTAATGGCTTAACTAGGTTAATTAGGTTAGGGTAATTAGGCAAGTTATTGTATAACAATGGTTTGTTCTGTAGACTATCGAAGAAGAAAAAATAGCTTAAAGGGGCTAATAATTTTGACATCAATTGGGAAATATTTAAAAAAGAAAAAAATCAAAGGGGGCTAATAATTCTGATTTCAACTGCATTTATTTATATATTTATATAAATAAACCCACCAGTCCTACTGCACACAACTCGTTGCTCTAACAAGGAGGCTAAAGACCATAGCCTTTAGTATCTGGCGCTAGAGCACCTTTAGAGGTCAGAGGAGTGAGTTTTACCTGCATCGCACTTCGCTAGCTGGCCTCTGTTAAACTCACCCGCCTAAACCTCACTTTCACCCCAACATGCTACCCACCGGTCGTACTGCACCCATCCCGGTCTGAGCTGGGATCAAACCAGAGATTCCTTGTATGGAAGTCAGTTGCTCTAACAAAAAAGCTAAAGACTCACAGCAAGAAGGTCGCTGGTTTGAGCCTCGGCTGGGTCAGTTGGCATTTCTTTGTGGAGTTTGCGTGTTCTCCCTGCGTTCACTTGCGTTTCCTAATTAGGTAAGTTAAATTGTCAGTAGTGTATGTGTGTATGTCCTGGTCCTCCAGGATGGGGGCTGAGTGTAGGGTTAAAAAATTAGATGTTATGAAACACCAACATGGTGCAGCTAAATATCAACTTCGATATAAATGGCCCTGGGAGTGTATGTGTATATATATATAGTGTGCATGCGCGTGTGTAAACATGACTGACTGACTGACATTCAATTAGATTTCAAAGTGTTGCATATTTTAATTTAAAGCCTGGATTTCTTTTCTCCTTGCAGATGGTGATTTAATAAACCCATTGTTTCTTTTACTCATCTCGTCAAACATCATTTCTATGATAATAATGATCTTCCTTGTGGCATTGCAATGTAAGTCACATCATCAGTTTTCGCATTTTTTAAAGAGTGCCTATCTTGCATTAAAAAAGGTCATATTTTGGTTTTGGGTGTCTCCAACAACATGCAGATACGCGTGAAAGGTCAAAAAACACTTTCATTGTCTCTTAACATGCATTTATTTTTACCTAATTATCCCAGCGACTCCCATATGAATCGTTCAGTGATTCTTTTGTTCCCAAACCCCTCCTTAGGGGATTGGACCGCTGACGTAGTCTGTTGTGATTGGTCGACTGCGGTTAGCATGGGACAGAGAGAAATGCCCACCATGGCTACAGTATGAAGTAACAGAAAGTATGTGAGAGCCCAATGCAGGAATGCAATAAAGCAATGCAGTTGATGCGATCAAGCAAAAGATCTGAACCCAACTCGATTTATTTGACTCTGAGTCAACTATTTCGCTAAAGAATCAGTAGTTTTAAACACAGTGCACTTTCAGATTTAAACCTCAGCTGGATGTTTTCATTCACTTAGTGCTGTTACACACTGCATAGAAGCTAATTATCAAAAACCCATAATAGGGGTTCTTTACTGTTTTAAACCATTTTTGATTCCCAATAGCAGTTTTATTTGCAGAACTATATGGACAATAGGGACGAGAAATGGTCTTACCCAACTGAGCCTGGTTGCTCTTAAGATATTTAGTTTTGAGTTTGCTCCTTACCACTGTCACTACAGGCTTGTTTGCTTTGGGACTTGTGGAGCTCTTCAGTGTTTGGACTTTCAGCAGTGAAAAATTAAACACTGAACTGAACTAAATTGAACTTTAACTCTGAAAATTGGGCCGACACAGTTTCAGTTTACTAGAATTTTAGTTGAGTTCTTTTTTTGCAAATATGGAAATTGGTCAAAACGACAAATGTTTTAATTGGTTGTAAAATCAAGAATAAATGTTGCTTCATTGGTACTGTGTTGACCATAATAATAATAAAAAAACATCTTTACATAGTATATAAACTTACAGCTTTGTAGTTTAGAGGGGATTATTTTAATGTATTGATGTTTGCTAGCTTTCCCAGAGATGGGTTGCGGCTGGAAGGGCATCCGCTGCGTAAAACAAAATGCTGGATAAGTTGGTGGTTCATTCCGCTGTGGCGACCCTGGATTATTAAAGGGACTAAGCCGAAAAGAAAATGAATGAATGAATGTTTGCTAGTTTGGTTATAATTATTAAAAAACAGCTCTACATTGTGTCATCGTATCCTGTTTATTGGATGTGTGTAAAAATACAGCAAATTTACTTATGCTTCAATGGAAAAATAAGCAAATACTGATGCAAAAAAATACTATAGACGTCACTGGTATACTGAATTTAGCTTTTTGAGTTGTTCAGAAAGCAACCATGAGGTAGTATAAAATGTGTGCGTTTCCAGATTAATAGCTAATTTAAGCCATTACTTTAGCATTTTAGTCATGAATAGGAGAAAAGCAATGCACCGCAGTGTCATTTATAGGATATTTGTGTGGGTGTTTGAGGTCTGACTTTCAGATACTAAGAACAGCTGTTAATGAGGTATCTGAAAGAGGTGAAAGGTATTTTACAAATAGGATGGTCTTTATAAGGCACATGACTGGACCACACCAGTGTTCTGATGGTTGTCTTGATCTGCGCTGCTCACACTTTTTAAACTCAGCATGTTTCAGACTCAGCATGTGTAAGTTAATTCCTCTTGAATTATGTTAAATTGCTCGTACTTCAGTATTATTGATTTACATAGGCTTATTTTGGGCTTTTCCCACTACAGGTGAAATGGCTGCTAATGCTTCCGAAATATGTGAAATAAAATGTGTCAAAAGTTTATATTATATAGACAATGACAATGAATTTAACTGCAGTATTAAGAGTTCAACAGCGCCTTTAGAGCATAATTACACGTGGAGTAACCAAACTTGTGGCTTTCTTCTTAAAGGTAAGAATACTTCTTTATGTTTTTAAAGTCATTATTGCTTAGAGAGTACATGTACAGAGTTTGAAACGCTGAGGCAGTAATGATTTAGAGATTCAACATCTATTGA
>CAIGQQ010037820.1:10550911-10577153 GCA_903798035.1 Danio albolineatus
TTCTTTGACCACATTTCGTTATTGTTGTTCATTTTTTTCGTTTTCTGGAAATTAGAACAGAATTTAAATATAGTTTTTAAACAAATATTTGCTTTAACAAACTAAATTAAATATGTAGGCTAATGGATGTCTTCAGTAGAGGGAGTACAACACCGTTTCCTTACTCTATGAAAGTAAAGGAGTAAAGTAAAAAGAAAGTAAAGAGGCAAAATGGAGGAGGCTTATTCTTTATCCTCGCGCTGTTTAACTGTTTTCTCACTAGTGAAGCATTCAGCTTTTCCACTTACAAAGTCCACCACGTAAATAGCAAATTCGCCATGGCGCGACACAACTGACTCTTAATGGGAATGGGGCATGAGACTCTGATTGGTTAAATGTACGTTATGCTCAAAACACACCCATAACTCATTGGGGGAAAAAATGAATAACCTGTTAGACCATGCGCAGTGGTGCAAAGCGTATTTTTCCGTCCTTAAAAATATCAAAAGTGGATTTGGACACGCCCTTAATGCTTTTGCACTTTGAGCTTTGGACTTTGCGCCTAGATCGTTAAAATAGAGCCACTTATCTGAGCTGACTGACCGACATGTAATGGAAAGGTTAAGCAAACAGAACTATTCAGCCTAATCAAGCCCAGCCAATCACAGGGCTCACATATTCACAATGCCAGTCACAACTATGGGGGTTTTACAGACAAATCAACTGGTGCGGCATGTTTTCGAAAAGGTTGTGTAGAAAAATTAAGTACCTAGACAAAAAAAAGCCTCAACAATCCTCTTGACTCAGCTGGGATTCGAAATGCAAGATGTTTTTGAATGTCAATATTTAATTATAATTCATAGGATTTTTTTCAAGGCAAAGTCTATGGTCAGAGGTGGACTGGTTTGGGGACCACAGGATTTTATCTTTACTATTTGCAGAGGGTGTTACTCTGTTAGCTCTGTTAGACCTGGAGTAACTTTTCATCTCACTGTTGGAATTAAATTTTTTGGGAAATTTTGTTCATGAGTGAAAGAAGGATGGAATGTGAGAAACTGACAGGCGGATTAGTGTAGCAGCAGCATTAATGCGGTCAAAATCTGGTCTGTTGTAGTAAAAAAAAAGAGCTGAGCCAAAAGGTCAAGCTCTTGATTTACATGTCAATCTACGGTTCTACTCTTATCTCTAATACAAGCGGCCACAATAAGTTTCCTTCTCAGGGTGGCTTGGGGCACCCTCAAAGAGAAGTCAGTTGAGGTGGCACTGGCATCTGTTTTTTTTTTTTTTTGGCATGCTGGACGCCTACCCAGGGAGATGTTCTGGGCTTGTCCCACCGGGAGGTGACCCAGAAGATGACCCATGACACACTAAGGCCCAATCCCAATTCTACACCTCAGCCTTTTCCCTTCCCTCTTCCCCTTACCTCCCTTTGTCCCAATTCTCTTTAGCGTGAAGGCGTAGGGCTAAAGGGTAAGGGCTAGATACCCCCTTAAACAGAGATTTTTTTTTCAGGATCATACTCGAGATCCTCAAATTTGTATTTTTTTGTCATTTTTACAAATTTTTACAACAATCACTTTTATATACTTTCATAACGACTTGTGTTTTACAGTCATGGTTAAAAAAGAAAACGCTAAAATAAAAAACGCTAAATTTCGTTATATAATTCATAATAATAACTCCCGTATAGTATTCCACAGCATTCTGTCACTCGATGACACTCGAATACCCTGTCAGTAATGTCTAGTGGCTGGGAATGACCTTTTTACAGTGTCTGCTATAATGTCAATGTTGTTTTCGTGTGTTTACATAGATGAATATGGCCATAGTGTAAATGCACAGTACAGTTACGATCTTATTGCCACATTATATCATTATGATAACATGATATATGCCTCAGTAAATTCCAGATAAATACCAAAAATAGCACAACTGGAATAACTACAGCCGTGATCGTCGATCTCATATGAAGCAAGAGATCGATGACGACGTGTGCTGGTGTTGTAGTGCTGTCCCGTTTCTTAGGGGTAAATTTTGAAGCCCTTACCCTCAACACTATGTTTCAAAGGCCAAGGGGAAAGGGTAGGGACACAAAAATAGAATTGGGATTGGGCATAAAGAGACTATGTCTCCTGGCTTGTTTGGGAATGCCTCAGGATCCCCCTTGAGCTGCTGGAGGAAGTGTCTAGGCAGAGGAAAGTCTGGGGTTCTCTATTGAGACTGCTGCCTCCTCAGCCCAACCCCAGATAAGTAGCAGACAATAATGATGATTGAAATTGAATGAAATTTCTGTGACATTCGGTGTTATTTAGCGTGGATTTGCAATTCCATACATGGATTCAGCTCAATAGAAATAATTCAGTTTGAGGAAAAGATTCATTGCATTTCAACTTATACATTTTATCTGTTCATGCATTCCCTGGAAATAAAACCCATGACTTAAAATGATAGTCCACATAATTATTAAACATCTGTCCCCATTTACTCACCCTTCACTTGTTTCAATACTTTATGTGTTTCGTTCTTCTGTAGAAAAAAAAAAGCCACTGACTTCCTTAGTATTTGTTTCTCTTCCTGTAGAAGTCAATGATTAAAGGTTTTCAGCTTTTTAAAAATATATTTTACATTCAACAAAATGAAACTCAAAGGTTTAGAACCACCTGATGTGAGTGAATTGTGAGTAAATTTTTATTTTTGAATGAACCATCCATTTAAGTGATAGTGTTATGATCACCTGCTAAAAGTTGCTTATATGGCACTCCTTAAATGCTTTTGTTTTTGCCTTTCACAGAATGAACTCGCTCAAAACACCCTGCAATTTACTGAAGACAACAGAAATATAGAGAATTCAATGAAGGAGCGAAGAAAGTCAGGACTTAATGGACTCTACTCAAGCATTAATATGTCTACAAAGTCCAAAATTACAGAAGAAAGCACTAAAGAAAGCACTGGAGAAAGTTTTAAAAAAAGGACTGAAGAAAGCACTGAAAAAAAGTCAGGAGTTGTACTGTAATGATGAGACCTGGATCTCTGCTCTGACAACTGCTGATGTTAATGTAACTGAAGTTTAACAGTCATGTAATTGATTATTTGTTTCTTTTGATAATATGTCATGTTTATACTGTATTGGCTGAGGAGCACTCATTAATATTTGATAAAACCATAAATAAGACATTAATTTAAAAACAGTTGTCTAAACCGAAGGCTTCAGAACAGTCATGTCTTTAATGGGTCACAGGCGAAAGTCAACATATATTTGATGAGCTGCAGGGAACCTATGTAGGTGACCACGAGAAGCATATCTGAACGACACATTGTGGTTTTAGAATCCAGATGTAAAACAACGTGGCCTGATTTTTCAGTTTGCAAAAGGTTCTTTGTGGCAAGTCAATAAAAAAGAAAAATAGGCCACAGCAACTTTAATACCTGCTCTGTAAACTTTAACATTGTTTTCTAAAGTGACTGAATTATAATCTAAGTATGAATGCAGTAACTCTGATTTTAGCATAATCTTTTAATATGATTTTTGATGTAATATTTATGGCCAATCGACAAGTGTATTAATACCTGTATTTGTTGTGGGTTTCATTGACATTCTACATTACAGTAAGTAAGTGGAGTCTGATTACAGGCATTCATTAAAAAAAAGTGAACTAGATGCAACTTATTAAGTTGAACTTAACCATATCTATTATTTTTAAAAAAGAAAAAAAAGACAACCTTTATTTTAAAGCTTTGTGAATAAATCAATACAATTTATTCATTTATTTTTTTCTAACAAACATATTGAACAAAAACCCAATTTCTCACTCTCTATTGTGGCGAACCTGCCAGTGTGGTGTCAGCGTCACCATAGAGATGGTTGCCTTATAAAGTCTTCTCCTCTCCTACGCAGACCCTTGACCCCACTACGCACAGATCCCAGACTATATTTTTGCTCCACTTGTCAAATAAATCACCCTAAGGGGGTTTACACTGTCTCTGCGTCTGTGTGACTATAAATATATAGAAGCCAGTTTTATTACTTAGCATTTATCCCACACAAATGTTCTGGATAAGCTGTTTTACAGCTTTCTGTTTTACTTTTTATGTTTATGCTTTATTGATTACTTAATTCGTGATTACTTTCATGAAAAATTTGTAGGTTTGTTGCATCTTTTATAAATCACAACATTGAGAGAATAAAAATGACTAAATGTAATAAAACAGTTAAGAATAAGACAATGAGGATGAGGATTGTTCCTTTAAAGGGAAACAAATCAGCTCTCGTTTACAGTTTTGAATAGCAATTGTTAACTTTCTGCTTTCCAAACGGATTGTGTTGTCATGGAACTATTTGTGTATTAAATTTCTAAGGTAAGATGCAATTGTAAAAGCCTTCTGTCTATACTATCTTTAAAGGGATAGTTTATGCGTAAATAAAAACCCCTCAAATTCAGTGTGAGGTTTTTTTTGGAATTTGAGAGTTTTTTATTTGCGTATAAACCATCCTTTTAAAGATAGTATAGACAGAAGGCTTTTAAAATATATAACTAAAAGTTACCAAACCAAAGTTTCTTTTTTCTGCTGAACACAAAATTATATACACTCACCGGCTACTTTATTAGGTACACCTGTCCAACTGCTCATTATCATTATCAGATGGATAATGTACATCTTTTGAAATTCACACAGTACCAAATGATCACCATGACAATAACTATTAAAAGAAGACATGTTCTAGCAATGGAAAGAAGAACCAAAATCATCATCTCTTCTGTGGAATCATCACCTGAAATGGCCAAAATTGTATTAGCACACTGCAAAGGAAAAAAGTCATTTTTTTTTCCTCAATTAATTCTTGAAGAACATACCTATGTCCAGTTTAGACCCATTCCTGTCCAGCTTCTCTCCACATGCAGTGACTGTACAGCTGTAAGTTTCACTGTTTGAAAGTCTGAAGTCCTTTCTGGAGAAGCTGTAGACGCATCTGAGTGCTCTAAAATCAGCGTCAGAGATCCATTCGCACTGATCAACAGGACTTCCTTGAGCGCGAATGATTCTTGGAGGAGAGTCTCGCGATTCAATTATGAGCCAATACATGCTGTGATTTCCAACGCAATTCTGGTTCAGAACAGTGCATGTAAGACTCACCGAATCTCCAGAATGGGATGGAATCAAATCATGCTCTTCCACTTTGGTGTGCTTTTCCAAACCTGTAAGAAAATATATGTGACACAATCATGAAAAACACATTTCAACCAAATCAAAATATGTTAGTTTTTTAAAGTAATAATTGGTGTACTATATAGGCTATATTTGGCATTCATACTGTACACTGTACACTGACAAAAAATAAGTAGAAACTATTTTCTATTTAGAAATTGCTAGTTATATCATAAATAATCATAAAGCAAAGCAAAATAACACTTAATTAAAAAATGACTATTTAATATTTTCTTGTAGAAAAATAGTCCAGTAATCAGTGAACCTTTTTTTTTTACAGTGCACTTGATTTTTTTTATTTACTGTATATAAAAACATAAAAATGTATTAAAATATTTACTGTTTTTAATAGCTTCTAGAATTGCATGTTACACATTGTGCACTGACCAATAAGTAAATACACAGAAGAAATTTCCATTAAAAAATGCTAGTAAATTTCACAAATAATTAGAAATTATTTAAAAACACTAAATTAAAATTCTAAATCGAAAATCTGAAGTTGAATTTGTGACTACTGTCACAAAAAATACTCATGTGATCTGCTTTTACTTCACATTTTGAATGTACTGTAAATATAAAAATAAAACATTTGCTGTATATAATAGATTCTATAATTCCACGTTACTTGATGTACACTTAATAAAAAACATTTCAAAATTAAGGAAAAGCACAAATAATTATAAACGAATGCAAAACAAAACAATAAATTAAGTGAAATTCAGAAGTTGAATTTTTGAGTACTGACTATTTTCTTGTAAAAAAAAATAAAAAAATCCAGTAATCTGCAGCCTTTTATTTACAGTTCACTTGGTGTTTTAAATTTACTCTAAATTAAATCATAAAAACAAAACATTTACTGTATAACCAGCTTCTAAAATTCCATTGTACACTGACCAAAACAGAAAAAAAATAAAACAAATTTTCACTCAATATTGCTAGTAAGCATCACAAATTTTATTCACTCCTTAATTATCCTTCGGCTTAATCCCTTTAGTCATCAGGGCTCGCCACAGCAGAATGAACCAGCGCATCACAAATAATAAATAAATATTTAAAAGATTTTGAAGCTTGTGGTGGCGCCACTGTGGCGTAGTGAGTAGCACGTTCGCCTCACAGCAAGAAGGTCGCTGGTTCGAGCCTCGGCTGGGTCAGTTGGAATTTCTGTGTGGAGTTTGCATGTTCTCCCCGTGGTTGCATGGGTTTCCTCCGGGTGCTCCGGTTTCCCCCACAGTCCACAGGTGAATTGGGTAAACTAAATTGTCCCTAGTGTATGTGTATGTGTGTGAATAAGAATGTATGGATGCTTCCCAGAGATGGGTTGCGGCTGGAAGGGCATCCGCTGCGTAAAACGAACGCTGGATAAGTTGGCGGATCATTCCGCTGTGGTGACCCCGGATTAATAAAGGGAATAAGCAGACAAGAAAATGAATGAATGAATGAAGCTTGAGGTTGAATGTGGCTGAACTTTTGACTACTGACTATTTTCTTTAAAAAAAATTATAATAATTTAGTAATCTGCCTTTACTTCACTTTTATACACTCTATTTTGTTTTTAAATTTACTGTATATGAAAACATAAAAATATAACATTTACTGATTATAACAGCTTCTATAATTCCACTTTACACATTGTACACTGAACAAAAAGTAAATAAAAATATAGAAACAATTTTAATTTTAAAATATTAGTAAATATTACAAATAATTACTAAGAAATGCAAAATAACAATGAATTAAAAGTGAGATTCTGAAATTTTGACTATGTTCTTTAAAAAAAAACACTCCAGTAATCTACTTTTTTGAAATGGCATTTACTGTATATGATAGCTTCTATAATGTTGTAATTCTATAATTCACTGACCAAAAAAAAGTAGAAACAAATTTCACTCAAAAATCGCTAGTAAATGTTACAAATAATTATAAAATCGCAAAATATAATTGTATTCAAATTGAAGTTTAAACTATGTTCTCATAAATACTATTACTATTGTAAAAAGTTAATTAAAAGTACTGTAGAGTACGGTGCATTAGGCTTTCTAAATTGGGGTAAATGCACTTTTAATATTTCAGTAACCTGGGTCAAGCATTTCCAATGAACTGTATGCTGTTACAATGCGTTTGTCTGTTTTCTTTAAAAATCACTGCCTGATTGATATACGATATAAATTGGGTCTCAGAATGTACAAGAAGCACTGCCTTAAATTACATTTTTCCACACCTTTACACATATGAACCTTTATTTTACCCCAGTATTGTTAATGGATTTTACACTTGAATGAAGTCTATTTAGCTGATTATTTTTTAATTACATTACAACATAGATGCTGTAATGAGAACCGTATTAAATTGAAAATCCGTTCACTGGAAGTATATTTACTATACGGTAATAATGTTTATAAATGTATGTTACACAATGTACACTGACCAATTAAAAATAAAAACACAAGCAATTTTCATTAAGCATTGCAAGTAAATATCACAAATAATTAAAGAAATGCAAAATAACACTAAATTAAAATTTACTGTGTAAAAAAATAAATTAAAATAAATTAATTAAAACATTTACTGGATATAATAGTTTCTATAATACCATTTAGAAACAATTTTCGGTCACACTTTATTTGATGGTCCGTTTGTTGAATTTCAGTTACATTGCTACTAATTCTCATTAAATTAAAAGTAGACTGTTAGGGTGGGGTTAGAGTTGGGGTTAGGGGTAGGGTTAGTGTAAGTTAACATGTGCTTGCGAAGTTTCTTAGAGTCAGTTAAATGTCTGTATCAACAGATATTAAGTAGACAGTCTACTAATACTCAAAGGGACCATTGAAATAAAGTGTTACCCAATTTTCACTCAAAAAATTGCTAGTAAACATCACAAATAATTATAAAGAAATGCAAAATAAGATTCTGAAGTTTTTTTTGTTCTCTTAAAAACACTCTAATTTTGCTTCACATTTTTACATTGCACCTAGTTATTAAAAACTGACATTTAGATAATATAAATACTAAAATGAACCCTAGAAAATTCAAACGAACTCAAAATGATAATTACCTTCAACAAACAGCCTTGTCCCTTTGACCACTTCCATTACATTGGAATAAGCGCCTCCACAGTAGTACGTTGCAGAGTCTGAGAACTGGATGTTTCTAATTGTCAAATGATGCACACCGTTTTCATTCAGCACAGAGAATCGTGAATCATTCCTGAAGTTATTGAAAAACTGGGCTGCATGATCGTACTTGTAGATGGTGGAGATGAGCACAGGATTCTGTCCAGGTTCGTGCTTGTACCATGAGAAGTGCCTGGCCATCTGGCTCTGATAAAAGCACGACATGTTAACGCTTTCTCCCAGTTTAGCAAACACAGGTGGGGAATTCGGGTGTGTTGAAGAAATGCCTAGAATCATTGAAAGTAACAAGTTGATTATCTGAAATAATTTACGCAAAAGACACTATGTACACATGCGTAACCAAATTCACATTCATAAAAACAAATTCACATGCGCAAAATATTTATATATTCTCACAAAAACAAATTCACATGCGCAAAATATTTATATATACTCACAGAAACAATTCACATGCACAAAATAAAACTACATATTCATAAAACAGGCTTTACACCAAAGCCTCTTTCAAGTATACAGTACGACTCCCCGTGTATACGTGTGTTTTAAGACTTTCCTGGCAGAAGCAGGCGACTCGTACCTTTCAGCCAATCAGATGAGAGCTGTATTCGATGTCACCCACTCTGCACACCTTTTGTGCAGTCTGATTTTCTCCAGTATGGTGAACGGAGAAAAAGTTGCGCAGGCTTCAAGCCAAAACTATTAAATTCCCTGACTTTTACTGACTAAAAACTTAATTTACATTATATTTATTGAACGCAAACAGGCTGTTGTTGTGCTTAAGTAATATGTAGAATATAAACATAATATTTAAATGGCGATCACTTTTCACGATATTTTTCAACACAAATCAGAGGCTCTCGGATCATTTCAAACATGTTTGATGCCATTCAGGATTTTAAATTGGGCTGATCACTGCTCTGATAACCTATTGCCACATCACGGAAGAGAATAACGAATAAGAATCGCATCAGTTTTAATAAATTAAGTTAAGGTTTTTTTAATACTTACACTTTATTATCATTATTTATTTGTTTATACTATTTATTTATTTATTTGTTTGTTTGTTAAATTAGACACATAACAGTAAGGTTACCTACTAAAACGTTGTAGCCTATATTAATACAAATAAAATGCTTAACCAATATTAAACTGTGATTTTAGATATTTTTTGTTGTTTGTACATTAAATCGTTAGACCTAGGTCTAGTTCTGTAAACAGAGAGAAAAAGAGATTCTTACAGAGAGAGATTTGTCTTCAAACTGTCTTCAAATTGAGGAAGGCAATGGAATTTCAAAACCCAATAAGCAGTTTTGAAAGGCTTACTAGTGTCTCGTTTGCGTGTGTAGGTTATTCACCTTATTCTCTGAGTATGAGCGGGCGCAGCCATTTGAATCATTTTGGCTCAAGACTTCCGGTCTCATGTACTGGTGGTGGGGTAATTTTTAGACTTTAAAAGCAGCTCTTTTTGCTGACTTGCAACTGACATTGTCTTATTATATTATCCTACTGTGTCTGTATATTTATGAACACACTTGTAAGTGGAGCAAGTAGTTTGAACGGTTTCTGCCGTTTATTTTTCCTAGTCATTTCTCCTATAGGCGACTAAATCGGAAGTTCTAAAACAATCACAAAAACAGGCGCACTTCCACATTGAAGAATAAGATCAATATGGCCCATGTATTTATTTATTTACTTTAATTAAATTCATTTTTAATTTTGAATTGAATAAAATGGAACTGAAAGGAATAAAACTGTTGAAAAAAGGTACAAAATATATTGATAAATGGAAATAATATTTAAATTGTCAATCAAAAATGCCTGATATTGGAAAAAAAATGTATAATATATATATATATATATTTTTTTCAATATCAGAAAAAAAGAGAAAGTCTGCAATTATCTAACTCAAAAAAAAATAATAATAATAAAAAATGCGGGAATATATAGACGTAGCCTACAAAGTTTACACTTTGATTTATGGAGACAACGTTCAGTAGCCTACCCGCTACACGCGTCATAAATATCTGCACATGATATAACAATAACGTTAAATCTGTCAAATAAAAAAAGGATAATTCAACATTATTAAACAAAAAAATAAAAAATACATATATAGGCAAGCCTAGAACCTATTTATTTATTAAAAACCAAAGGGATTCACCTCAGTTCTTGGCTTTGGTGATGCAGAATAGGTTAGAACAGCTGTGATATCAGCCTGAGTTAAAATATCAGACATGATCAGTTTTATTTGACTGGATTTGATTGACTGAGGCAGTGGCTTTGGAAACAAAACTAGAAGCGCTGTCCAGCTGAATATTCTGATTTGCTGGTCAAGCACATTATAAGTAATAAAATAAAAGAGTAGGCTATTGTGAAAGCAGTATGATAATGACAATCTGGATGAACTTGTTTCAGCATTAAATGCAATGTCTTATTTTGGTACTTTTGTAGCCTAATCTTGGTTTAAGTAATTATGGCTTATGTCTAGGGCTGCACAATATATCGTTTCAGCATTGATATTGCAATGTGCGCATCTGCAATAGTCACATTGAAAGATTTGCAGTGTTGAGTCTGAATTAGGTGACCATAGCTACAGAATGCATGCGTTTTGTAAAGTCACTGCTAAGTTTAATGATAATAGAGTGACAGTTTATCATTTGCAAGGCATGTGACTGAGCATAAATACTTTTGGGCACAAAACATTATGATGTTTTAGAGGTGTAACAAAGATTAATTGTATTTAATTATATATAGTATACATGATTTTTATTCTTACTTTGAATTTTTGTCTTGTTTCTAGTCCAAATATATACATTTCAAAGCAAAACAGGGTTATTCTACTTACCCCATTGGTAGATACACTACCAGACAAAAGTTAGGGGTTAGTAGGATTTTTAAATGTTTTTTTTTTTTTAAAAAAGCTTATCCTGCTGATCAAGGCTGTATTTATTTAATCAAAAACACAGTACAAATTGTAAATAAAATAACTGTTCAAAAGTAGTTTATAATTTAATTTAATCATTTATTCCAGAGATTTTAATTATGAGTTTTCAGCTTCATTTCTCCAGTTTTCAGAGTCACATGATCCTTCAGAAATCACTCTAATATTAATTATTATTATCAATGGTATTAGTAATAAAAAACAATAATGACTGAAGTAATAATTTCATTGGTAACTACATACAATAAGTAATAAATACATATTTAATAAATAAGTATTTAACAATTTAACACTTTTTACGTTTAATAAATGCCACCTTGATGAACAGAATAATTTTATTTAAATTAATAAATAAAATTAATAATTAAAAAAATAAAGTCCCAAACTTTTGATGGGTAGTGTAATTTTGCTTGATTTAAGGAAAACCTCTTAATTTTTACGTATTTTTTCTGAAGGTGAAAGCAAAACAATATTTCTACTTTGAGATATTTCAACTAGAAACGAGACAAAGCAAAGAAAAGCACTGCCTAGAAAACAAATAGAGCTATTCAAACTAACATGTGAAACTGTATTCATATCGCAATATTCATCACATTAAAAAGTACCACTATATCAGATTTTTCCAATATCGTGCAGCCCTACTTAGGTCTGACATACAAGACATTTTAACTCACCAACAAGACAGAAAAGTCTAAAAATCCAAAAGTTGATCATGTCTGGACAGGATTTTCATAAACAGGTGAATAACGATGAAATGAACACCTGCTGACATGCAATAAAGGATGTGAGCAGCGAGTGGGATGTTTTGCATTTAGTGTAGGCAAAAAAGTGCTGCATTAGCTTTCTGCTGGCCATGTGGTAACTTGACCTTATTAGATTCTAAGAAAAGGGTTTCTTGACCGCAACCTAGAGAAGGGAAATGATCATGTTATCGGCATCATCAAAACTGCAGTTTGATAATTATGAAGCCGGTAACAAACGCTGTTCATAAGTTGTAAACAGTGTAAATTCGTCAAGCTTCTCATTGGTGAATCTGATCTCAATCACGCTTCTTCAGTCAAGGGTTAAATTGAGCTATGATGACCACAACAAAAATCACATTGACATGCACTGCTCAAAACCTTGTGGCTTCACAGACACACACGTATAAGAACCACAAGTGTGTCTAAGATAAAAACCAGTTTACTATAGTAAAGTTTCTGTGGGTTTACTGCAAACGTGTCTGATCTGACCGCGGCAGGCTTATTTTTACATCAAATACAATTTTGTATTGTTTTTTTGATATTTTCTTTTGTGCATGTCTCATTTTTCATAAAAACAAATAAAATAAAGTCCCTCTCAATTACTCTGCTCTGATTGGTCAGATGAGCCAGTTTGTTGAGATCATCTCTCTGCTTACAGTGAAAAAAAATAAATAAATAAAATAAAAAATGCTTCTTAAATCAAGAATAAATTGAACTATGGTGACCACAAAAAAAAAAAAAAAAATCACAATGGCATGCCCTCCTCAAAACCTTGTGGCTTCAAAGACACACGCGTATATAGACAAATTACCAACCTACTTCACACATGACATCACACGGGCCCCCAGTAGCAAAAAAAGATAGGTTGCAATAGAAAACATTTTGTGTTGTGCGGTAGGATGCTAAACTGGAAAGCCTAAAAATAGAAAACTTAACTTTTACCGTACACCACACTGCTTTTAATACCAACCACAGATGTCTTTAGTTAAAGGGAGCTGAATGGAGTGACGACCTAATTAAAAATGCTCGACTCTGCAGTTCTTAATTCATATCAGGTATTGTAAGTTCACGCTATGCTGAATCATACACATTACTCGTTTTTGATTGCAGAAATGATTTCAGCAAAAACAGTTAAATATGGTGAATTAAACTGCGGACACTGAATGCTTAGAATGAAATGTAAAAATTAGGGCTGTCAATTGATTAAAAATATTACTAATTAATCACACTTTTGTTTGTGATTAATCATGATTAATCATGAAAAGCCATATTTATTACAGAAATAAAAACACAGGCATGTAAGTGCCATTTAAATGAAAAAAAAATCAATGCCCATAACAAACAAAAATTCTGCATGTAGGGGGGAAACACGTCAAACTTAATGAAACATTTGAGGGTGCTTGGAATCAACTTAGAGAGGAATGGGCAGTCTTTGACAGCTTGCGACATCATCTGGCACTTTCACTGAGTACATTTACATGGATCCATATATCCTTTATCCATATTCCTTTTATCATTAAACACACGCAGGGCCAGAGCAAGCTGAACTGGTGCTCTAGGTGAACGGTGATCACGCCGCCCTCAACCCGAAAGTGAAAAAGAAAGTGACCGGTTCGCGGATGAACGTGAGGACCGGGAGGGAGGGGTTAAGTGTCGTGGATTAAAGTGAGGACCGGGGGGTTCGCTCACTATTCTGCCGCCCTTGTCGGCCACCTAGGTCGCCTCAATGGACGCACCGGCCCTGAACACACGTCGGCCACAACAGGAAATAAAGAAAAACTGCCACTGTGTTAAATGCGTTAACTTTTTTAACGGTTTAAATATTTCAAATTAATCAGCGTGCGTTAACGCGCTAATTTTGACAGCCCTAGTAAAAATGTAAGTTCACATACAGTACCCTGCCGTACAGGTGCAGTTCGCTGTCAGAATGCAGTTGTTTAGCTTGTTGATGATTACCCAGTCCTTGTATAGCTTTGCCTTCTTTCCTTGTCTTTGCTAGGCAGAACTTCGGTTTTTGGCACTACATAGTTTTCAATCTGGTAATCATGGAACATTATTTCTTGCACATGACCACACAGACAAAATTGTAGGCATCCAAAGACTTGTAGGCCTTTAACTTCTCTCTTGTAAAATCACTTGGAGTTTCAATGAGATAGCTGTATATTTTGGGCTGGATGCTTGGCCATTTCGTCTTATCCAATATCCATTGGGAGGGTGCTGCTATCTCAAATGGACCTGTCAGATGAACACGCTCACTTCAATCTAATTTAGCAGAATAACTGTGCATATCACTGGGTGAAAAGCTGTTATAGACCGCTAAAAGCATTATGTAAATAATATGCATAATATGTAATCTATATAACTTATCTCTAATACAACAACAAACTGGGCGCCACGGTGGCATAGTGGGTAGCACGTTCGCCTCACAGCAAGAAGGTCGCTGGTTCAAACCCCGGCTGAGTCAGTTGGCATTTCTGTGTGGAGTTTGCCTGTTCTCCCCGTGGTTGCATAAGTTTCCTCCAAGTGCTCCGGTTTCCCCCACAAGTCCAAAGACATGTGGTATAGGTGAATTGAGTAAGCTAAATTGTCCGCAGAATGAGTGTGAATGAGTGTGTATGGATGTTTCTCAGAGATGGGTTGCAGCGGGAAGGGCATCCGCTGTGTAAAACATATGCTGAATAAGTTGGCGGTTGATTCCGCTGTGGCGACCCCAGATTAATAAAGGGACTAAGCCGAAAAGAAAATGAATGAATGACAACAACAAACTCTGTACTGCATCGGATGTCATTCCCTCGCTGTAAATGCTACTGTTCCCTGTTTTTTTCTGCAACCTCGCTGCGCATGCATCCTGAATGTTTACAAACTGGCAATTCGTCTATGCATCAACAAGAACACAAGTGTTTCTTGTAAAAAACTTGTTTACTACATTTTAGTTTCTGTGAGCGAACTGCAACTGCAAAGTGTCATTTTTCGTAAAAAAAATAAATAAATAATAATTAAATGTAGTCATCATGAAACCACAATTTACTCCTTTCCTACATTTACTCGGCTCTGTTTGGTCAGATGGCCCAGTTTGTTGAGATTATCTCTTTGCTTGCAGCAACTTATAAAATGTGATAAACAATATTCATAAAATTTTTCCAAAAAAAACATCCATTAACTGAATTTCAGTTCTGAAGGCTTCCTCAATTCTCAGTGATTGTGTCCTGGATAGTAGCAATGTCAAGTAGTCTGAGTCTGCTGATGACCTGAACCTCCATCATAAGCACAATTTGTAAAATACTTTGCACTTTTATGTTAGATCACAAAAGGTTTTGTCAAGCGTATGAACACAATGAGCAATCAAAGTAATATTGTTTGCTTTTGCTGATGACCTACATGAGTGACTGAATTCTGTAGGCTTTTAAATTCTCTCAACCTACAGAGTCTTCTAACTACTAGAATTACCATAGCAGTCATTCTAACCGTTCACATAAGACTGTACTGAATAAACGAATTCCTCTAATAAACTAATTCCTCTAATAAAACTACAATTTAAATAATTATTATTAATTTCTGTGTAGGAGATGAAATTTAGAGGTGATATTTAGTGTCATTAAAATAATTGTCAAAAAATATATACTTTTTTTTTTGTAGTGCAAAGCATTGTTGATGTTTTTCAGGAATCACATGTTAGCATTTGTGATTTAGAGACTGTCATCAATCTCAGCTCATCAATGAAGGCCCACTCACCAGCACAGTGTTTTTGTGGATTAAAAGAGGCACAGAAAATGACTTCAAACGCCACTAGAGGGCTACAGTTAGCAGTGGTAATACTGTATACTCAATTTCAACAGTAAAACACATAAGCATTATTTATAACAGTTACTGAAAATACCATGCCACAAATGATGTAGTATAAGTTCATTTTGGACTTGCAATGAGCATTATAAGAAGCCTAATATATACATTTGGGGTTAGGACCAATGTGTATTTTTGCATGAGTGCAGCAGCATACTGTATGTAGTGACTTGCAGCCTGGCCTAGGGGTGATTCACTGGGCTACAGTAGTAAAATTATAGGACTTCTCTAATTTTACAACATAGATTAACTAAAAAAAACAAATAATAAAAGAGACGGACAGATTTTAAATTGACATGATTAAATCATTATACCATTTCAATATAATAATAACATTTGCGACAATAATCTACCATATCACATTTAAAACATCTCTCTACTTCACTTCCCCATTAAAAAATATATGTACAGCATAATCTCAGATAAATAAATCTGCAGTTATTTATTCACAAGAATGCATGGGTAGATGTACAAATTAAATTCTTAGCTGCTCTAGAACATACGGCAAGACAGCAAGAGCTGTATCTACTAATCAAATTCATCAAATTGAAGAGTAAAACTACAAATCACTTGTATTTAAAAATATTACAGGTGTGCCTGATTATTTCATTGGTCTGTCTACTGTAGTTTTCCTGTGACACTAGAGATTGAGCTTGTGAAATTCTGTAGTACGGTGCTACGAAAAGGGGCTGGATCAAACAAGATGGTTAGACATTTAAATAAGCGAGTGATTGGTCCATATTGTAAATTTCTGTCGAGAGAGGTCATGTTTTGATCTCACGCAGTCAAGTGATTGGATTTCGCAGGTCACAATTTACCAAGCTTGAACTTTGCAATGCAGCAAACTGAGAAACGTGTCGCACAAGCTTGCATTCCGGTCTGATATGAGTGGAAATCTATGGGAAGAAAAGTCCAGTGTGATCGCAGCTTGACTATGCTCTGAATCACCACAGAGATATTACGCATTTCAACTGCAGCTTTATTGCTCGTTGAGACAGCTAAGAATTGTTATCTATAATAGGGATGTAACGATTCACTGTGAGCCGGTTGAAAACCGATTAAAATATGTGACGATTCAAACCTGTAGAAATGTTGAATGAATCGCCATATTTTTTTTGAACAGAGGGGGTGCTGTGTTTACAGGTGCTAACATGCTTTACCTGGAGCAAGAGGTGGGGCGGCAGAGTAAAATGACAGCGGTGAAGTGCACCAGACAAAACACTAACTGTGAAAATACTGCAAAAAGACGTTTATTTACACTAATAGAGCAACAAATATGACACACATAAACCGTCAGCACAGTAAAAAACTACTGTCACAGACTTCAATATGCAAAAAAAAACTATTAATAAGCCAAACCACGCAGACCGGCTGATTTGCAGCTCCGCTTGCAGCGACGAGTGCTACGGAGATCACACGGTGCAGTGTTTTCATAGTGAAACATGTGAAGATGTTTTATAAACTGAAAGAGAAAGTTGTTCTGTTACACAAACAGGTATTAGGTTATTTTAACCCTCTCCTTTTCAAATTAGTTTATGCATATTTTAGTAATTTGCTTATTATTATTGCATATTTAAAAAGTCCTACTATCCTCCTATATAATTAGTAATTTTATCATCCCTTTTTTCATGCCAGTGGGTCAATCCCCTGGATCAGAGGGCCTATTGACCACCTCTGTCCACACAGCTCTCTGGTTTAGGAAAGGCTTTCCTCTGAACACCAGCCATCTCAGTCCCCAGTGAAATAGTTTTTTTTTTTTCAGAAGGGGACATTGTAAATGTGCAAAGACCTCAGCTTATGCCACAAAGCAGAGATATGCTGATATTTCTTTTTAAAAACGTAAAACCCCAGCACAGTGACAATTTTAGTTTGTTTATATTGTTACGCATAAGCGTATTGGTGGGTTGTTTCTGTGCCGCTGTGTGTTTGTCTGTGTGTCTCTCTCTTTCTCTCTCTCATCCTGTCCTTTTCCTGTTTCCAGATCGTCCTGCCCTAATAGGACGCTCTGTGTGCGCGCACTGTGGTTGTAAAAGGCTTAGGCTAAGAGAGCTAGAGCTGAAAATAGAGAGAGAACGACTCCAGAGACATCATGGTCTGTCTCTGCAGGTCGGGGTTTCTCCAGAACGTTCTCCTATCTCTCCATCATTTGCTCAGCTACCCAGTGGCCCTGCACTAGCCTCATCCAGTCCTGCTGCTGCCGTAACTGATTCTGTGAGTTTGCCAGCATTTGATGTGAGTAAACATATTAATTTGGTTCCACTATTTAGAGAGGCAGAAGTAGACAGTTACTTCACAGCGTTTGAGTGTGTGGCAGCTACATTGCAGTGGCCGAAGGAGACGTGGCCTCTCCAGCTGCAATGTAAATTAATTGGCAAAGCGCAATTTGAGTCTTCTTTAGTTTGTACTCTTCTTATTCTTCTTTTTTTTTGGTTAATTATAATTTTTTTGATAAAAAATCGTGACAAAATCGTGAATCGTATCAAATAGTAAGCCAGGTAAATGTTACATTCCTAATCGATATTAATGCAATTTAAAATGAGGAGTTATTACAATGGGGAGATATTAAATATAGTGATGTTGTTTTGTGCTGTGCTTTAGTTTAACCTTTCTTGCCTATTTGCTATACCTATAGCTCATTTTTGATAACTGACGGTTTTACATTACAAGAAATGTATTTATTATCATTTAATGGATATCGTCTTTACCATTTTCTTTGCAATACAGTACCTAATAAAGTTAATAAAAATAAAAAAAGAAAGATTTTTTTTTTTTTTGCAATTTACTAATGACTAATATCAATTTAACCTTACTCCAATTCACAAAGACCATACATTTAAGAAGTGAATTCAGGTAATTAATTTGTCATATTACATTGCATAACATTGCATTTTATTTCTTTGTTAAGAAGTTTTAGATAAATATATTTTAAAAAGTGAATAAGCTAAACTGAAAACTGTTTAAATTATATGGATTTTATGGGTAGCAAAACCATCAAATTTGAATCAAATTACATTTAAACTACCAATACCAGCAGTGCACAGGCCTGTTTATTGGCCGGTTTGCTATAGGCTGCATTATTATAAGCCACACCCTCTAATATAAATAAAGCAGACTGGTTCCCTCATCTTAATCTTCTTGTTGGATCTACAGTACAGCAATGGTGTGTTTATTAATTTCAGCGCTGTTGATGGGTAAGTGTTACTGCTCTAAAATACCCTAATTACAATATAGCAATGATTAGTTCAAGATAAATTACTAAACAGATGTTTTTTGTGTGTGTTTTTGTTGACAGTTTTTCTTACAATCTATATGACATCGTAAGTTTTAAATATAAATATAATAAACATTTTATTCCTCTGTGGGTTTTAGGTTTGCTTTCATCGGTCAAATCCTCTCAGACAGTCAATATAACAGCTCAACCAGTAGAAAACATCACTATGTGGTGTGAACACACTGCAGGTTTTGGACAGTACATACACTGGTTTAAGCAGACACACGGTGCTGTTCCTCTTGGCATTGTATACATGATGTTACCCTTTAATATTAAAGTAAATGCAATGTATTTAAATAACTTTAAACCAGACCATTTTGTGATGTCTGTGACTCGCAAAAACACATCCTTAAGTATTTTGAACATGAATATTACTGATTCTGGTCATTACTTCTGTGGTTGGGGCTCCTGGAAAATGATGTTTGGTGATGGAGTACATCTAGACATTGAAGGTAATATTTCATTATCAGAAATGCTATAAAGCAACTGCTTGCATAGATTATGTACTGAAGGTTTTTGCAAAGTAAAGTCGTAAATCTGTATGAGCAATTTATTAGTGATGTGGTCTATATAAGAAGTTTTATTAAATGACTCTTAAATGACTCTAATTATTATTTATTGCAAATGCAATACACCACTAAAAAATGAAACTAAATATATACATACAGGTTATCATATTTTTCTTTCATACTGCATGTTAAGATATTACATAGAAAAAATGCTTTCAGATGTAAAATGTAAGGCATTTTTAACAGATCTTAGGAGTGATGTTTTAAAAGACGACTGTCCTGGAAACATCTACTATAACCTGACCTTCATTTTTGGTGGTATTACTGCTGTCCTCATCATCATTTCCCTATCTCTTGGCATTAAGATCACAAGAACATTTTAAAAAGGTAACGGCACAATTTAAGAAACTGCATAAATCTGTTTAACACCAACTATTATGAAAAATACCTTCAGAAGCTAAATGTCATTTCTCTGTGTTGTCAAAGATGAAGATCGGAACTAAATGTAACACATTAAGAGGTAAATGAAAAAGAATAATTTTTTTAAATGGTTTTGTTGATAAATGTATGATATACATCTATTTGTAATTTCTGTTTATAGCAAATAACAACCTGTATATTATGTCTAATTTCTCTAAATAGAATATTAATTATTATGTTTCATTTCGATTCATAATGTTAGGGCTGCACAAAATCGGAAAAATCTGACATTACAATATTTTCTTTTTCTGCAATTTATTATTGCGATATGAATACAATTTCACCAGATGGATTCATTTAGATTGATTGAAGTGATTCTGTAAAGGTGTGAATGATTATAATACTTGATTATAACTGAATGATTAAAATAATTACAATAGAGCAACAAAAAAAGTCAAATAAACAGTGCTTTATTAGTTTTCCGTAGAGTAAAAAAGTATTCAGCTACAGAAACTGAATAATGAAATGTAAAATAACTCTACCTAGTTTTCATTGTATTAATTCCATTAAATTATTCTTTATTATAGTTAATGAATGCTTTAAAACACATGCAAATGATATCGTTTCACTCTGTTATTGGTTAAACTTTGTTATAACTCCACAAATCATAGGTATTCTCAACTGTTGCGCTGATCAACTAAGTCCCAACTCAAGATTGCAAATCCTGATGCGACTATTGCATACACACACATTGCGATATCGATGCTGAAATGATATATTGTGCAGCCCTAATTAATAGCAACCTGTACAGTATGTTCATCTAATTGTAAATATCTGATTCTAAAACGACTTGTATATTATGTTCACAATACATCCATCTGTAAAAATTACCCAGTTTTCTATAATTGCACTTTTAACTTATACCTATTTCCTGCACTTGCTGCTATTGCATTCCTGGTTAGACCTAAACTTCATTTTGTTGCTTTGTATTTGTACATGAGTAATGACAATAAAGTTTAATCTAATCTAATCTAATCTAATACGTTGAAACTACAAAAAAAAAAAAAAAAAAAAAATTCTAATATCAGTGGTTATCAACATTCTAACATTTTTCAAGTAATAGCAATGGTCTTTTAAATTTTACTTTTGAGAGAAAAAAACCCTAACTGTAATGCGTCTGTAATTAAAAGGGTTTCAGGAGGCTCATTCATCAGTGTATGCAGCTCTACGATTCTCAAAACAGAAAAGCAGACGTCCAGCTGGACATAGTGAAGATACAGATGTTGTGTACAGTATTCTGCTAATAGATGACAGAAGTCAAATGTCATGCTTAGATATATATGAATTTATGAATGTAAAATATATTCGAGCTCTCCTTATTTTAGTATTTTAGTTGTGAATATCAAATGTACAATAACTTTAATGTAGATCTGCTTTTATGTTCTATTGTAAATATGTTACTGTGCACTTACTCAAGAAGCAGGAGTTGTGAATGATGTAATTTTTGGTACACCATACAGTAGACCCTGAAAAGAAGCTCTTTATAGTTAAATGAGACATGCAGAGGGAAGCTTCAGTTGACCAGATTACAAAGCTGTAAATAAGCAAAAATAGCTGTAAGTTATTTTAAGCTTGCTGTTTTTGTCTGTTTTTAATCATTTTTATTTCTTTTAATCATTTTTATTTTCTTGTTTCTTTTATTCACACTTGACACACATTTCCATAACCACACACAAAATACCCCTTTGCCTTTAAGTGAAATGATAAGTCGCTGGTGATAGTACCTTAAAAATAATAGCTGAGAATCTGAAGGTTAAGCTGTAATTCGTTATACATTTAATTATACAGCTTTTATATTGAGTTGTTGCTCTGAAAGAAAATCTCTTAAAATCATTTCTATACTATACTATTGTATAGTAGAAATGATGTTTAGTACAGTGTTGTTGTTGTCGTCGTTATAGGACTTTTAAAATACAACAAAGAATGCATGCAATATTACAGACAGATTATCTGATCACAAATTTAAATGTAATTTGTGAAAATTGTTGCCATGCAGTATAATTTAAATTAAAGGCTGTTTTTTTTTTCTTCTTCAGACTGATTTCTGTGGGTTTTCAGTGCAATTGAGTGGGTTTTCAGTGCAAACATTTAGCAGTGCACGTTGTATCTCAATGCACTAATAAGGCATGCAACAGAGTGCAAACCACATGCTACAACCACAACAGACAAAGGCTTACAGACATCTGTCAAAAAACATTTTACAGTGTTTAGGTCGCGGTCAGCCTATGTTTCTGAAAGTAAAAAAATAAACAAGCAGCATTAAGCATGTATATAGGTCTCTATAGGTAAAATTGTCCAACCAGCCCTTAATAATAAATGTCGTATACTGTATGTCTATATCTATCTATCACTCGTAAGAAACCCACATGAACACGGGGAAAAACATGCAAACTCCGCACAGAAATGCCAATTGACTCAGCCGAGGCTCGAATCAGCAACCTTCTTGCTGTAAGGTGATCGTTTTTACACCAGTTTGTACTGTTTAGTTACTGCAAATTTGACATCATTTTTTGGCCATTTTTGTTACTGTAAAACGTTTACAAAAAAGGATACTGTGTTAAAATACATATGTCACAAAGCCTACTTAGGGTTTAACTCATTTTATATCAAATATGTAGTAGCTGCACTTTGCCTTTGAAGGGCAGTGTAGTTATGTGATGCTCTGAATGCACAGCACTTCAAACCTTGAAGCAGATGATCTACAGCAGCAGAAGAAACAATAGTGACTCTCCAGTCAGCTGAGAACAGCAAATTAACGATACATTTCACACAAATTAACTCAAATTAGACTGTGGCTGGAAAAAAGTTTACTTCTTGAGTCTCAATTTCTGCAGAAACATGAGGTAAAAATGTGGTTTAAACAACATGAAAAGATGGATACATCAGACCTTTAATCAGCCGTTCAGTCTGCTGGTGGTGTATTGGTGTGGGGGAGATCTTGGCAAACTGAGCATCATTTAATCACCACAGCCTACATCAGTTACTGTTGCTGATCATGCTCACCCCTTTATGACCACAATAAACTCATAATGTGAAGCCATGAACACAACAGTGAGTTTGATATTTGTAGACGATCGCAACAGTCACTAGATTAGTGCTATTCAATGAGTCATCTGTTTCACACATACAGTACATGTCATTAAAATGAGTAAACATACACCCTTCACTCACCTGCATTACTTTAAGCAACTGCACTGACAACATAGCCTATAGACCAAATCTGTAAAATGTAAAAATGTATATTTGTAGAAAAAGCCTTTTTGTAAGCCTGTCATACAGGCAAGTGTAAATTTTTGGAACTTTCACATAAAAGGTGAATAGATTTCCACTGATGTATGGTTTGATAAGATAGGATAATTTTTGGCTGAGATCCAACTATTTGGGGATCTGAGAGTAAACACATTAAGATAATTAGTAAATTGTGAAATGCACATTTCACATACTTGCAGTTTTGATAGACTTACAGTATTCATTTATTCATTTTCTTTTCAGCTTAGCCCCTTTATTAATGAGGGGTTGCCACAGCGGAATGAACCTCAATATATTTATAGTAGAAAAAAGTTGCTTCATGGAACATCATCTATCTTCTTCATCCTATTGTTTGCTCGCTGCAATAGGGCCTGCTTTGTAAATCACTAAGCGCCACTTTGCATGGTTATTTGCCATCACTGGACATAAGTTGATATAAGGGTCACACGGAATCTGTGTGCGCAGAATTACGCAGAATTCCACAGAATTCCACAGATTCTCTCAGATTTCTGCAGATTCTTAGCCCATCATTGATTCTGTTTATTTACTTGAGTAAATGTGTGGAAATTTTTATTTATTCAGTTTTTAAATTAATTTTAGTAATAATATTGACTAATATGAAAATATTCATATTATTTATTTATAATACAGTTTGTAAAGTATTATTTTCTGTCTTTTAGTAGAGATTTTATTTGAGAGACTTGCTTTATTTACCAAATAAAGTGGATAATTGGATTTGCATTGTAAACATTAAATAAAAGTTCAAAAGGTATTACTTTTTATTTCATATATTAAAGGTAAGTCGATTTAAAGAGATTTTTTAACAAAATACTCAGCAGAAATAGCAAAAAAAGTTTGCAGATTCTGTCTGGCCCTAGATATGAGACTTCAAATTGGAGTGAATAGTGTCTCGCCATCTTTGTTTTGGTCATCCTAATGTTTGACTTCTATGCATTTCTAGATGGTAGGTGATTTTGACAACACTTTCAGGTGCTGCTTAATGGATGTGCCCATACCAGCAAAGTTGGGGCTATACCAAGTAACTGTTTTATAGAATAATTTTTGATATGGTGGAGAAGTGACAAGTCAAGCATCAGACAGAGCATTCTCTTACGATTGATTGAGCTGGTTTCTGGAGTTTTTTTGTTACTTATATCGAATCCAATCGGCAGGATGAGTATTTTGAACAGTAGATGCATGATTTGAGACAAATTAATATTTGTCACACAACAAATCCCGCTATCTTCTTGGAGAGTATAGGCAAGGAACTGGAAGGTAACCAAACTGCCAAACATATAATATAGCTGTGCAACATAACGGCCTATAGCTGTAAATTATTCCCAAAATCAGAGCAGCAGTCCTGGTTACTTCTGTGTTGTCCTCATGCTTTTCATGCCACTCCCCACCATGTTACATTTCTTGTGTTTCCTAAATTTGCCTTGGTAGCATATTGCCTCCACCCACATTGTTTCTTAATTAGTTTGTTATTAAATTGTCTGCACCACTATATATACACCCTCTTGTGGTCTGTAGTTTTTAGTTGTCGCTGGGATATCTAACATGTGTTGCTTCTGCCTTGAATATGTTTATTTTATATGTTAGCAGAAACAAATACACAGCCACAAAAACCAGGACCGCAACAATTACAATAATGAAGAAGCACATACTGTATCCCTAACTGCAAGTCAAAACGTATAGCATAAACTGTAAACTTATCCCTTCTACCTCATTAAATCTGATTGGCTGATTTTAATGTTGTTCTAGGATCAACATAGATGCTGTAGTAAATCACACTAACCATGGGAAGCAGTAGCAGATGCTAACATGCATGAAGCCAATTTGACCGTTATGACCATTCAAGGTAGAAATACTTAGAGCGCGTTCGTAATTTTAATAAATAACAATGTTAGAATGAAATATACACACATTTAGAAAAAAAAAGTCAAGGTACTATAGTTACACAGTTTTTATTTGAATAAACTTAGCAAATTACAAAACAAAAAAAGATTCCCCGGTAGTTCTAAATAGCAGAAATATAAGATACTAAAGTATAAGATGAAAGAAATCCCTTTCACAGCTTCAGTGATTTACACACATTATTTCTGCCATTATGTAAATATGATGGTCAAAAAAGGGAATTGATTCTGAACTGAGGTAATGATTGGTCAGCAATTCCATTCGCAGAAATATAAATGAATTAGCTGATGAGACATTTTCACACTTCAGAATAATCACTTCTTTTCTTGGCAGCCAATGTTTTGTGAATCCACCTCTTGTGAATAAACCAATTCCTCTAACTACAATTTGAATATTTATTATTAATTTCTGTGTAAGAGGTGAAATTTAGAAGTGATATTTAATATCAGTAAAATAATTGTCTAAATATTATACAGTATTTTTAGTAGTGCAAAGCATTGTTAATGTTTTTTTTTTTAGGAATCACATACTAGCATTAGTGATTTAGAGAGCCTGTGTCATCAATCTCAGCTCATTGTGTACGATGAAGGCCCACTCACCAGCAGTGTTTCTGTGGATTAAAAGACATGTTGACAATGACTTTAAGCACCACTAGAGGGCTATAGTGAGCAACGGTAATACATTTTACTCTCTTTCAACTGTCTGTGAAATACATAAGCATTATTTTTTACAGTTGTTGAAAACACTGTGCCACAAAAACCATGCTTAGTATAAAAACAGTGCATTTTGTATTGGACTTGCAAAGAGCCTCATAAAAAGCCTGATATATAGATTTGGGGTTGGGACCTATGTATATTATTGAATGAGTGCAGCAGCATATTGTATGTAGTGACTTGCAACCTGGCCCATGGGCGATTCAGTAGGTTACAGCAGTAAATTTTACTATATGGATAAATTACAAATATATATATATATAT
>CAIGQQ010037820.1:10577553-10606417 GCA_903798035.1 Danio albolineatus
ATATATTATTATTTTTTTTTTTTTAAATAGACATGATTAAATTGTTATACCACTGAAAAATATATATTAACATATGCAACAATACACTACTACATCACATTCAAAACATCTCTCTACTGCACTTGCACATTAAAAAAAAAATCTATGTACAGTGTGATCACACAAAGATAACATCACAATTATACATGCAGAGTTATTTTTTCATAAGAATGCATGTGTAGCAGAGGCCACCCCTGTGTAAACTCTGACCACCCCTGTGGCCACCCCAATATGATTTTGCTGTTGATATTATTCATTTAAACGTACTTGCGTAAATTCACAATATTTTAATTAATAAATAAAAAGTAGCCACTAAATTATTTTGGCTTGATTAATGCCACTGACATAGCTGATTCACTGGCCATCCCCCTCCCCGATTGTCGTTGACAGCACGCACACACGTGCACGTGTGTGTATATAGTAATGACCTTTGTTCAGTTTGTTCATTTGTTTGTTTTATCAATGAATTCATTAACCTTCACTAATTTTAGACATGGCATATAATGCTGTAGAATAAAAGTATGTAAAAAATAACTGGAAAAGTATTTATATATACTGTATGAAAAGTGTTTTTAAACTAAATATCGATTTTTATTTGGTTTGCACATGAACTTGCTGAATTGTTTTAAGGAATAAATTGCAATACTTCAAGAGTAATTAATTAAATGAATTAAAAACACTTTATTTCATTTACCAGAAACAAAAAATATAACATTTGTGGAGGAAGACGAAACTAGTAGTCCATTACAATATCTATAAAGACAGTCTCCATGCTTTTGATGTGGAACTAAACACTGCTAGGCAGACTTTCTTTTCAAGCCTTATAAACAGCAATATAGATCACACCCGTACCCTCTTTGCAACGGTAGAGAGACTCACAAACCCCCCCCCCCCACACCCCCCCAGTAGGATTCCTAGTGAACTACTCTCTGAAAGCAAATGTAATGAGTTTGCTCATTTCTTTACTGATAAGATCAATAATATCAGAAAGGCAATCAGCTCATCCAATCAGCCAAGTTGTGTCGACGTCAGACAAGCTCAACCTCAACTTCAGAAATCAGAAATTATGTCTGATTTCATGGAAATTGATGGTAAAATCTTAGAAGAGATTGTGCAAATTATGAGAACATCAACACCCATGACATGTGGAGTCCCACAAGGCTCAATTCTGGCACCTCTCCTGTTCAACCTTTATATGCTCCCTCTGAGCCAAATAATGAGAAAGAACCAAATCTCCTACCACAGCTATGCTGATGACACTCAGATCTACATAGCCTTACTGCCTAATGACTACAGCCCCATTGACACCCTCTGCCAATGCATTGATGAAATTAACAATTGGATGTGCCAAAACTTCCTTCAGTTAAACAAAGAGAAAACTGAAATCATTGCATTTGGGAACAGAGATGAGGTTCTCAAGGTGAATGCGTACCTCGGCTCTAAGGGTCATACAACAAAAAATAAGGTCAAGAATCTTGGTGTGACTCTGGAGTCAGATCTGAGTTTCAACAGTCATGTCAAAGTAGTAACTAAATCAGCCTACTATCATCTCAAAAACATTGCAAGAATTAGATGCCTTGTTTCCAGTGAAGACTAAGAGAAACTTGTTCATGCTTTTATCAGCAGCAGGGTGGATTACTGTAACGGCCTCCTCACTGGACTTCCCAAAAAGACAGTCAGACAGTTGCAGCTCATTCAGAACGCTGCTGCCAGGATTCTGACCAAAACCAGGAAATCAGAGCACATCACACCTGTCCTCACGTCTTTACACTGGCTTCCAGTTACATTCAGAATAGATTTTAAAGTATTATTACTTGTCTATAAATCACTAAATGGCCTAGGACCCCAATACATTACAGATATGCTCACTGAATACAAATCTAACAGATCACTCAGATCTTTAGGATCATATAAACTAGAAATTCCAAGAGTTCAGTCAAAGCAGGGTGAATCTGCTTTCAGCTATTACGCCCCTCGCTGCTGGAATCAGCTTCCAGAAATGATCAGATGTGCTCCAACATTAGGCACATTCAAATCAAGGCTGAAAACACATCTGTTTAGCTGTGCCTTTACTGAATGAGCACTGTGCTACGTCCGACATATCGCACTATTGTGTCTTTCTTTCCTTTTCCTTCTTTTATAACTTGTCTTAACTCATTTTAATCTGTTTTTATCTGTTTTTTAATTATTTGTTTTTATTTTCTTATACTTCAATTTTATTCCTGTCTATGTAAAGCACTTTGAATTGCCACTGTGTATGAAATGTGCTATATAAATAAACTTGCCTTGCCTTGCCTTAACATTACACTAAATTCATTATTTTTTGTGTGCCACCCCAAGATTTGGTGCAGCCTCTCCTGGCCACCGTGAAGAAAATTTTCTGGAGGCGCCACTGATGTATAGACTAACAAATTAAATTCTTAGCTGCTCTAAAACATACAGCAAGACATCTTGTTTCTGTCTACTAATATAATCTATCAAATTGAAGTGTAGAACTACAAATCTCTTGCATTAAAAAAATACTAGGTGTGTCGGACCATTTCATTGGTCAGTCTACTGTAGTTTTCCTGTGAAAAGCCACTCCCCCTCCCTATAAATTTGATATCACCCACTTAATTTCCTCTTCAGCTCTTCTCTGTTTCAGCACAGAGATGTTACACATTTCAACTGCAGCTTTATTGCTCTTTGAGACAGGTAAGAATTATTATCTATGTAAAAATGCAATTAAAAATAAGGA
Organism: Danio albolineatus; assembly: GCA_903798035.1. NCBI lineage: Eukaryota > Metazoa > Chordata > Actinopteri > Cypriniformes > Danionidae > Danio > Danio albolineatus. The sequence continues at coordinate 10,580,330 of CAIGQQ010037820.1, forward strand.
TTTATTAAAATGGGGAGACATATTAAATATCGTGATGTTGTTTTGTGTTGTGATTTGGTTTTACTTTTCTTTCCAATTGGCTTTCAGGTTTTCAAGTTATACTTGCAATAAGTTGGCAAGCTCATCCAGGACAGCTCTTCAGTATGTGGTGTTCACAAAATATCTACACTCCTGGCGACCTGTCCTGGTTCAAACAAACAGACGGTGAGGTGCCTGTTACTATTGTACGTGTGTCATATACAGACAATCCTCGAAAGGCAAGCCAAACATATTTCAATGATTTTACAAGAGAACGCCTGATTGTGGATTCATTTAATCGAAGTACTATACTGACAATTAAGAATGTGAGCATTTCTGATTCTGGCTTCTACTTCTGTGGAACTACTGGAGATCAGATCAAATTTACTGATGGAACCAGACTTAAAGTGAAAGGTACTGTGCAGTCTTCCGTTTATTGTTACGGTCATTTAATGTCCATAGCTTTATGCTTCTTTGTCATCAATGGCACATTTGGGAAAAAATATCAGTTGGAAAAAGTCACAACAGCAGAGTAAATGTTAATGTGTTTTTAACATTTAGAAAATAATACCAAATCAGGGGAAAATGACAGAAGAGCCTCAGAAGATGGTAGGTTTGTTGCCTTTTTATTTTTTATTTTTTTTTACATTCCTCAGTATTTCTCAGGATTTCCTAGGTATGAGCTGGAATAAAATGTTAATGTTTGTTTATTTTGTGAAAGTTTGTTAACATTTCTTCCAAGCTTTAAAAAGAAATATTGACATGTAGTAGAGAGAAAAAATGTATTGGACGTGTTTCTTCAGGTTTCTTTAAGTAAAAAAAAAAAAAAAAAAAAAAAAACTTTTTAAACCCTTTTAAGACCATTATAAATTAAATTTTAGACTTATTTAGGGCTAAACACTAAGGAGTTTTTTGTAATGGCCCGGTTACTGTATTTTTATTTTTTGTATTAATAGAAGATCATTTAAAGGGATGTGTTGCTTTGGTTCTTTCCCTGATTAGGTAAGTTAATTTTGAGAATTGCTGTAAAAATGTCTAACAGCTGTTGTGAATTGTATCTCTAATATAAATAAAAAATGGATTATTGGTGATTGGGTGTCAGCCGATTGGGTAGCTTCACTTTAAGACTTTAAAATTAAGACCCGTTTAAAATGATTTAAGACAACAACACAATATTTCAGTGAATTTAAGACATCTTAAGACCCCGCGGACACCCAGTTATGTTTATTCGTGTGACCACACAATTGCGTTAATTTAAAATGTTAATTGGCAATAACCCTCATTTTCAATCTCAACAAATTATTTTTTTTAATTCTGATTCAATTCTGACAAATTCTTGTGTCCTAAATAATTCTCAAAATGATAATATTTTCTATTTGAAGTGCAGTAGAAGTATTATGTGACATTTAAAAAATTGACACCTTGTTAATGCTGAGAGTTTTCTTTTGGTCTCTTACTTTTTTAGCTGTGAGGTGTTCTTTGTGGTGTTACTTAACTGACATTATGCCTGCTATTTACAGATCATGACAAATCACCAGCGTCTACTGATAATGCGTGTTCTAAAGACATCTTTTTCAAGCTGACTCTTCTGTTTGGTTGCATAATCATTTTGACATGTATTCTTCCTCTAATTTGGGGGATTATTAAGGAACACAAACGGCAGAAACATAAAATAGGTGAATATTTTAGACATGGTTAAACAGATTTTTGAAGTGGTTGTTTGAATTGACTTGCTTAAGACATTTACATTGTACGTTATATTAAAAGCAACCTTTTTTCTCTGTTTTGTTGCAGTTTCTAAATGTCAAACACAACAGCATGATGACAAGGTAAATACCATGATCTTTAATTATCCTAAAAGCTGCATAAAGGCATTCTAGAAATGAGCTCTGTCTTTTTTTTCTATTTCTGTCTTTGTACACATTGTGAGACACTGAAATTCCATTTCCCCCAAATTACACTAGCTCTTTTCATCTTTAAAATAAGAAAAAGCGATAAAAGTAATTAAATAATTCTATCTCATCCTGTTGAGCAGACAATTGTATTTGAGGGCTATAATAATAATAATATAATAATTACTAATAATAATTATTATTATTTATTTATTATTGAAATAATATTTTTGTGCACTTTAGGAAAAACTTAATTTTGTGTATTTATTTGTATTTATAAATGTAAATATTTTTTTATTTAATATTTAATTGTTATGATTATGTTTAAACATGGGCGCCACAGTGGCGTAGTGAGTAGCACGTTCGCCTCACAGCAAGAAGGTTGCTAGTTCGTGCCCCGGCTGGGTCAGTTGGCATTTCTGTGTGGAGTTTGCATGTTCTCCCTGTGGTTGCGTAGGCTTCCTCCAGGTGCTCCGGTTTCCCCCACAAGTCCAAAGACATGCGGTATAGGTGAATTGGGTAGGCTAAATTGTCAGTAGTGTATAAGTGTGAATGAGGGTGTATGGATGTTTCCCAGAGATGGGTTGCAGCTGGAAGGGCATCTTCTGCGTAAAAAACATGCTGGAAAAGTTGGCGGTTCATTCCGCTGTGGCGACCCCGGATTAATAAAGGAACTTAGCCGACAAGAAAATGAATTAATGAATGAATGTTTAAACATTGTTATTTTTTGTTGTTGCTTGGCGTTTCAATGAAACAGCAAAAAGATGTCATATGATCTGGATTAGCATCTTTAAATAAATGTTTGTACTTCTTTGCAGGAAGATGATTCTGTGGAATACGCAGCTGTGCATTTCTCTAAAAAGAGACCCCAAAATGCAAGAAAACATGCCGAGGACTCAATTTACACTGATACCACTGTTTATACTGATACTGATACCACTTAATAGTTTTTGTGCATTAACTATGGCTTATTTTTAACATTTTAGTCTTTGGTTTTACATTGCAAGAAATATATGTATCAAGGTAACCAATATTTTACTATAATGTCTAAATCATTTTCTTTGCAATACTGTACCTAACAAAGTTACCTATTAAAAAAAGACCTGTACCTAATAAAAAAAAGAAAGATTTGTTTGCAATTTACTTTGACTCCAATAACAATTTAACCTTACTCTAATTCACCAAGACCAGCAAGTTAAGAAGCGAATTCAATAAAACTATTTCTCATTTGGATTCCTACTTAATCCAAGTATTTTTCACAAACTGTAGTGATGTTTAAAAGCATGTTTAATATTCATACGTGCATTGTACTTCTTTGTTAAGCAGCTTTAGAGCATGTATCTAATGTAGCTAAACTGAAAACTGATGATTTGATTAAATTATTCTGATTTCATGGGTACCAAAACCATCAAATTTGAATCAAAATTTGAATTGCCAATACTAGCTGTGCACAGGCCTGTTGATTGACAGGTTTGTCACAGGTTTGCAGCAGCATAAGCCACACCCCCTGATATAAATAAAGCAGACTGGTTTCCTCATCTTAATCTCCTCGTTGGATTTACAGTACAGCAATGGTGTGTTTATTAATTTCAGCGCTGTTGATGGGTAAGTGATACTGCTAAAAATACCTTAATTGCAATATAGGAATGATTAATTCAAGATTAATTAGTAAACAGCTGTGAGATATGCTTTTTTGATACATCTTTTTCTTACAATCTATATATTATCAGAAATTTAAATATAAATACGATGAACATGTTTTATTTCTCTGTGGGTTTTAGGTTTGCTTTTACTTGTCAAATCATCTCAGATGGTCAATATAACAGCTCAACCAGGAGAAAATGTCACTATTTGGTGTAAACACACTGCAGGTGTTGGACAGTACATACAGTGGTTCAAGCAGACACACGGTGCTGTTCCTCTTGGCATTGTATACATGATGTTACCCTTTGATATTAAAGTAAACGCAACATATTTAAATCATTTTAAACCAGCCCATTTTGTGATGTCTGTGAATCGCAAAAACACATCCTTAAGTATTCTGAACATGGATATTACTGATTCTGGTCTCTACTTCTGTGGTTGGCGCTCTTTGAATATTGTGTTTGGTGATGGTGTACATCTAGACACAAAAGGTAAACTTTCTTTATCAGAAATACTACAGGAACTACTTGCACACTTTATGTAGTGTATTGTATGTTTTTGTAAAGTACAGCAGTCATTCATCTGTATGATTTTTAGAGATTTTTTGTGTGGTGTATAGAAGTTGTATTAATTTGCTAAATGACCCAATTTCTATTTATTGCACAGTGAAAAACGATACACCATTGAAAAATGAAACTAAAGTTATACATACAGGTTATTGTAATTTTCTTTAATTCTCAATGTTTAAGATTTTATATAGATTTTTTTTTCATCTAGATGTAAAATGTGAGGTATTTTTAACAGATCTCAAGAGTGACATTTTGACAAAAGACTGTCCTGGAAACATCTTCTATAACCTGACCTTTATTTTTGGCGGTATTATTGTTCTCATCATCATTTCCTTCACTCTTGGCATTATTCAGATCACAAGAACACTTGAAAAAGGTAACGGCACAATGCAAGAAACTGTATAAGTGTGTTTAACACTAACTAATGGAAAATACCATCAGAACCTAAATGTTGTTTACTGTTTTGTTGTCACAGATGCAGATCAGCATGTAACAGATCAAGGGGTAAACAAATAATAATCTTTTTTTTTTTTTAATGATTTTGTTGACATGTTGAAATGAAAAAAAAAATCCATGAAATAAAATTCTCAAATAAATTGCAATGCTTATTTAACTCCAAAGTCTATTCCCATATACGTTTTTTATCAATATTCTATCATTTTTTTAAATAACAGTGATGGTCTTTTGCATTTGACTTTTGACAGAAAAAGAAACCCAACTATAATGCGTCTGTCATTAAATCTGTTTCAGGAGGCACATTCATCAGTGTACGCAGCTCTACGATTCTCAAAACAGAAAAGCAGAAGCGCAGCCGGAAATAGTGAAGATACAGATGTTGTTTATTCTGTTACTAGATGACACACGGTCAAATAATGTCATGTTTGGGTTTATAAAAATGTATAAATGTAAAATATATTTGATCTCTCCAAAGTTTAGTATTTTCAGTTCAATAAAAAATGAATATCAAATGTACAATAACTTTTATAAATGGTAATAAACTAAATCTGAAATCTAAATAAATGATGTTGTAAGCTGAGAAAATATTATATACTATTCCTTTCATGTTAATGAAGAACTATTCGCAGGGGTGATGACCTTCAGTTCCTGGAAGGCCACAGCCCTGCACATAGTTCCAACCCTGCTCCAACACACTTACCTGTAGGTTTCAAACAAGCCTGAAGGAATTAATTAGTTTGATCAGGTGTGTTTAAATAGGGTTGGAACTAAACTGCAGAGCTGCGGCCCTCCAGGAACTGAGTTCAACTGAGTCCTCCTGGTGCGGCAGAGCTCCTCGCAGCTCCAAGACTGATTTCACGTGGCTACCATTTTAAAAGCGAAATCGACGCTGGGGTGGGAAGAAACCCGGAAGTATCGCCTGGAGTCACAGGAACAGTGTTCCTGGCTGTATATCTTATCAGCGAAGAAAAAAAATGACACAAATTTATAATTTCACCACCTTCTAAGTGACCCGAAGGTCCATTCTGAATGGATAGTGAAAATAAAAAGGGATATCAGACCTAATTTTCAGCTAAGTTTAGGGAAATGGCACTAGTTAGCTAACATTATCTTTCCCAAACACACGTTTTAGATGCCATTTATCAAACTTAAGTTATTGAACTGATTCTTTCACTATATGAGACTTGTCATGATACAGAATTTTGGCACCAATCGGTACTGAAATAACATTTAAGCACCGTTGAGCACATTCTTAAACAGCCCTGATTTGATAGTATTCACCAGTGCTCAACAGAAATGACTGTGGCCATAAAGCTCATCAGTTCACTGCACTTCACTGATGTTTATAGAGTGCAAACACAGACAAGCGATTCGCCGATGACTCGACTGATCTTCGCTCCATGTACCCGTGCATCTGTGTTTGCACTTGGTGAAGAGCGGTGAACTGATGACCTTCACGGCCAATCAGTCATTTCTATTGAGCACTGGTGAATATGGCAATTCAGCGGTGTTTAAGAACGTGCTCAACAGCGATTAAATGTTAGCGGGAAATGGACGTTATTTTACATTTTAGTACAAGGACAACACTATTACAGACAAAACGAGGGTGTGCTACAGACGACTGCATTGTTTTATCGCTCACCAGATTACATATGCTGAAGCAGGGAAGCATCTCCACTGTGTTTACATGGTGCCATGATCTGAAGCCTAGGAGGACACTTAAGCGTAATACTCTAAAAGAGATTGTGATTTTGTTTGATGCCTAATATGCTTTTAATTGTTTAAATGAAACTTAACTAAATCATATTAAATTGATGTTTACACCACATCTACACTTTGAAAATCGTGTAATTCTTACGGTTTCTTATGGTTTGTAGTCGTGTAATTCCAGGTTTCTTCCCACCGCAGCCTCGCTTTCGTTTTTTTTAAATGGCGGCCACGTGAAATAAGCGTAAATGCATCTCTGCCATTTGCTTACAGTAACCATGTACTTTACACCTTGCAAAATTTGTCTGCTCGTGATATGCTTTCATATAACTTTGTCATGTTTGGTGTTATTTGACAGTTGACTGTACAGTATGACTTTAATGTTGTAGTGTCAAACCCAAAAGAGATATTGATGTATTTCAATGTCCAATCTATTTATTATTGTTCAGTCATGGCCTGATGAGTATACTGTATGTTAATGTACTTCTCCCCCATTCACTTCCTCAAATTTGCTTTGATGTTTAGCTGGTTTTGGGGGCTGGTATTTCACTCATGTTTGACAATGAATTGCTCAGGGTATAAGGAGGAAAAGTAACCGCTGATGGGAGAGAGTGGCTTTGACTCTGCTTCTCCCGCACATCGATGTATAGACTCATCCACTAACAAAGGCAGTTTCACTATCTTTGTTGCACAGCAGTGTATATGTTACAGCTAAGTTTCTCTATACAGTATGTTTAATTCTATTGTCTGTATATTCAAACATGTAACTTAATAAACAATTTTGCCTGCTTTAAGACATTGAGATTCTTTCTCTTTATCAATGATGGGTCTGATTAATTATAATGGAGGCAAATAACTAATTGGTTTAAACACACCATCCTTCAACTGCTTTCTGTTCTCAATTATTGGTTCAGAATAGCAGCATGAGCTTCAAGAGTTACAATGTGGGCAGACGATCTTTTTTAAAAAAAATAAACAAAAACATTGTTAAATGTGTGTGTGAATCTGTCAGTACATAAGTTAATTTTTTCCACCCACCAAACTGACCCCAGCTCAGCTCTCACATCTAAACACGAACTGCCGCACACTTGACGCACCAATTTCCATAACCACACACAAAATACCCCTTTGCTGTTAAGTGAGGTGATAAGTCACTGATGATGGCACCTTAAAAATAATAGCCGAGAATCTGAAAGTGAAACTTAATTCAAAAACATTTTTAAATCATAATGTTGCTCTGAAATTAAAAATTCTAAAATAGTGGTTGTTATTGTAAGGCTTTTAAAATACTGCAAAGAATGCATGTAGCATTACAAACAGATAATCTGGTCACAAATTAAATGTCATTTGTGAAAATAATATGGTGTCAAATGGCAAGTTGCTTGTATTCCATTGTGTTTTTTGACCTGCTTTTTTGAGCAAGACCACATGTTGATGGCAACTAAATACAAAAAATAAGTGAAATTACCTGAAAATGTGGTGCTATTTTCAGATGGCTGGCCTGAGTATTTAAGAAACTGCTGAGTATTTTCACCCACAATCATCTCCACAGTTTGCTCAGAATGGTACAAAAAGAGATCATGTCTTTTCCAAGGCAACGTGCAGTATCTGTGCAACCATTGAAAAGTTTTTACAACAGCTTGTATTAGGTACTGTAATTTTGACACTATTGTTTTTCAAATGTAGGATACTGCGTTAAGACATATGTCACAAAGCCTACTTAGGGTTTAACTCAATCTTGACCAAATATGTACAGATAAAATTAGAATTATTAGCCCCCCTGAGATTTTTTTTTTTTTTAATATTTCCCAAATGATGTTTAACAGAGAAAGGAAATTTTCACAGTATGTCTGACAATATTTTTTCTTCTGGAGAAAGTCTTATTTGTTTTATTTCGGCTAGAATAAAAGCAGTTTTAAATAAAAAAAAAACATTTTAAGGTCAAAATTATTAGCCCCTTTAAGCTATATATTTTTTGTGTATATGTGTGCATGTATATACTGTAGTATATGCTTATATGTATTTATCTGCTTGTGTTTTCATGCAGTATAATTATAAAGTAAATGTTGTTTTTTTCTTCAGTGTGATTTCTGTTAGTTTTCAGTTTATTATTTTGTGTGATGCACTTGCATTTTCATAACTTTGTTGTTTGTTTGAAAGATATTATATACACTATATATTGCATTAATGTTTTGCACCTATCTTTGCCTGAAATAGTCTAAAAGACACATTATAAAATTTTGATGGCACAAAAAAGAAACTATTTTTTGTTGATTCTTTTAATGCATAATAAAATGTTTATCACCAGTCTCCTTCTTTGTTTCTATATAGGCAGCATTATTTAGATGGAAATAGAGTACTACGCCTTATATTTAGCATTGTATGTTGTATCTCAATGCACTATTAAGGCATGCAACAGAATGCAAACCACACACTAGATCTTTTCACACCTTGACTAATGGTTTCACAAACAGACATAGGCCTACACACTTATAGCACAAAAACAATGCATTCAATTCACAGTGTTAAGGTTGCGGTCAGGCTTAGTTTCTAAAAGTAACATAGAATAAACAACCACCATTACGCATGCATATAGGTCTCTGTAAGTAAAATTTTCCATACAAGCATCAGCTGCAAACAGATGTTTAGAATTTGGTCATCACAATTACCAACCAGCCCTCCAAAAAAAGAAAAACTTGTAATGCACTGTATACATAATAGTGCATTATATATAAAACATGGCTGTCAGCAGTTGCCACATTCCAAGGTATGTTATTCCCAGATAACAACAGCTAAATAATACAGGCTTATCCGGGTACTACATCTTGACCTTTATTTGCTGGCATTGTTGCATCCCAATTTGCATACTATTTGTCCTAAATAGTGTTCAAAAAAAGAATTAGTATGCTCCAAATCCGTCTTTCGGATGAGACGTTAAACTGAGGTCCCGACTCTCTGTGGTTGTTAAAAATCCCAGGATATTCTTCGAAAAAGAGTAGGGGTTTAACCCTGGCATCCTGGCCAAATCTGCCCATTGGCCTCTGTCCATCATCGCCTCCTAACCATCCCCATATCCTAATTGGCTTCATCAATTTGTCTCCTCTCCACCAATAAGCTGATGTGTGGTTTGCGGTCTGGCGCAAAATGGCTGCAGTTGCGTCATCCAGGTGGATGCTGCACACTGGTGGTGGCTGAGGAGATCTCCCCATTGTGTGTAAAGGGCTTTGAGTGCCCAGAAAAGTGCTATATAAAAGTAAGAAATTATTATTATTATTATTATTAGTAGTAGTAGTAGTAGTAGTAGTAGTAGTAGTAGTAGTAGTAGGGATGCAAATATATGAAATGTTTGGCTGATATCAATAAAATAAAATCAATAAAATTAAAAAAAAAAACAACAACTAAGAACTGAAACCAGCTCAAATGTTCTTTGTAAAACTAATGTAAAACGTGTTACAGTACTGTACAAATATGTAATGCCTAAAAACTAATTTGAGGGGTGTTTTTTTTACTGTTCAGAGCCACAGTACATGTGAAAAGTTAAATACAGATACACTGTAAACAAAACAAAAAAATCCATAATTTTACGGTTAATTTCTGTGGCTGTTAAATTACAGAAATTTACTTTAAAATAACAGATATCAAATTACAAAAATGTAAATTAAAGGAAATTTCTGTAATTTAATATCCGATATTTTACGGTATATTTCTGTAATTAATGGACGTCATTTTACGTTTTTTTTTTTCGGCAATCACACACGTTATAATAATTATAAATATGCTGAACAAATTGAATACAATCTTACATCAACAACACATGGTAAACAATGTGTTGACAGGAACAAATATTTTTCCAGAGGCATTTTAAACCAAAATGCACAATGACACTCTATCAAACATATATACAATGATAAGGAATATGGTTACTTACGGAGTTATTAACGCACAGCACTACCACAGAAAGAAAGGATGGAGCAAGTTCAACCCATGCAAGCGTGATCAGCTTTAATCAGCTTAAAGATATCGACCAAATTGCTAACGCTAACCGATAACGCTAACATTAAAAATAGCATTTATCGTCCGATAACGATATGGCCACCGATATATCGTACATCCCTGAATTGTAGTATGTTGAAATGAGCATTCCAAAGCTAAAGTTAACTATTTTCTGTAGAAATTTAAAGTGCAGAACCACCTGATTAGAACTACAAAATTTGATTAGAACTTCAAACGCGGCTAAAAAGCGTGAACAAACTACAAACAAGGCAGACATACATTCTTTCATTTTCTTTTCGGCTTAGTCCCTTTATTAATCCGGGGTCGCCACAGCGCAACTTATCCAGCATTTGTTTTACGCAGCGGATGCCCTTCCAGCCGCAACCCATCTCTGGGAAACATCCATGCATTCTCATTCACACACATACACTATGGACAATTTAGCTTACCCAATTTAGCTTACCCAATTCACCTGTACCACATATCTTTGGACTGTGGGGGAAACCGGAGCACCCGGAGGAAACCCACGCGAACACTGGGAGAACATGCAAACTCCTCACAGAAATGCCAACTGACCCAGCCGAGGCTCGAACCAGCGACAGCACTACCTACTGCGCCACCATGTCGCCACAAGGCAGACATATAACGCTTTTTTTGTAGTGGTTCAAAATGTGATCGGAAAGTGCAGCTGACAGAGATGAATTCCAGTCGGTTGTTAGGAGCCTTGCTCAAGGTCATTTCAGTCAAGAGTATTGAAGAAGAAAGTGAGTAGTGTTTTTCCATTCTTCCCATCTACAACTAAATAGTACAACCTTCAATCTTACAATTCTGACTCTCTAATCATTAAACCACAAACTACTGAGTATTTTCACCCACAATCATCTCTACAGTTTGCTCAGAATGGTACAAAAAGAGATCATGTCCTTACCATGGCAATGTGCAGTATCTGTGCAACCACTGAAATTGTACAAAAAGTTTTTACACCAGCTTGTATTAGGTACTGTAATTTTGACACTATTGTTTCTCTAAGATGGTATTACAAAACAATTAAGGATACCGTGTTAAAAGACATATGTCACAAAGTCTACTTAGGGCTTAACTCAATTTTATCAAATGTGTAGTAGCTGCACTTTGCCTTTGTAGGGCAGTGTAGTTATGTGATGCTCTGAATGCACAGCACTTCAAACCTTAAAGCAGAAGAGCTACAGCAGCAGAAGAGAACAACAGTGAAAATCCTGTCAGTAGAGAGCAGCAAACTGAGGATACAATTAACACAAGCTCACTAAAATGGCTGGAAGAAAGTTTACTTCTTGAGTCTCAATTAGTGCTATTCAATACGAGTCATCATTCTCACAAATAAATGACATTAAAATGAGTAATTGGACACCCCTCACTCACCTGCACTATTTTAAGCTACTGGACTGACAGCATAGCCTATAGACTCAATTTCACGGCTCTTGTGAAATCTAAACCTGTATATTTGAAGAAAAAACCTATTTGTGACACTGTTAAAAAAATCATACAAAAGGTCAATAGATAAGCTTTCCATTGTTGTATGGTTTGGAAAGTTGGGATAATATTTGGCTGAGAAACAACTATTAAAAAATGGGGATCTGAGAGTAAAAAAAATCTAAATATTTAGGAAATACAGTGCAAATGTACATTTGTAATGAAAAATTGAGTTTCGATATATTTCATTCATTCGTTCATTTTCTTTTCGGCTTAGTCCCTTTATTAGTCTGGGGTCGCCACAGCGGAATGAACCGCCAACTTATCCAGCATTTGTTTTACGCAGCGGATGCCCTTCCAGCTGCAACCCGTCTTTGGGAAACATCCATACACACTCATTCACACTCACACTACGGACAATTTAGCTTACCCAATTCACCTACAGCGCATGTCTTTGGACTTGTGGGGGAAACCGGAGGAAACCCACGCAACCACGGGGAGAACATGCAAACTCCACACAGAAATGCCAACTGACCCAGCTGAGGCTTGAACCAGCGACCTTCTTGCTGTGAGGCGAACGTGCTACTCACTACGCCACTGTGGCGCCAGTTTTGATATATTTACAGTAAAAAAAAAAATAGCTTCATGGGACGTCATCTATCTTCTTCATCCCAGCGTTTTATCGCTGTAAAAGGGTCTCCTTTTTGGATCGCTATGGTCATTTGCCATTACTGGATGTAAGTTACGAGTCTTCATATTGAAGTAAATACTGTCTCGGCATCTTTGTTTTGATCATCCTACTGCTTGACAACACTTCCAGGTTCTGCTTGGAGGCTGTGCACATACCAGCAAAGTTAGTGTTGTCATTTTTTCTGTGATTGGCGCTACACTAACTTCCAATCTGATGGAATCATTTGTGATATGGTTGAGAAGGAATACTGTAAGTCAAGGATTTTTGTAGCTTCCCAACACTTTGTTACATACAATCTATCCAGCAGAATAACTGTTTTGTATAAGCTTGATTTGAAACAAGTGTGGATTATTTATAAACTAATTTCGAGAGGATCATGTGCTTATGATTGAACACAGCTGGTATCACATCAGCTCCGTGCATTGCACCAATTTCTACTCCAGTCATCTTCGTCTTGAAGAATCCCCCTTTCACCCCAACTCTTCCCATTCTCTGATAGGATGGCACAGCGGTCCAGTGGTTAGCACTGTTGCCCCACAGCAAGAACGCCGCTGGTTAGGCCCCTCCCTGAGCCAGTCTGCGTTTCTGTGCGAAGTTTGCATGTTCTCCCGGTGTTCGCATGGGTTTTTCCTGGAACTCTTGAAATTTATATTTGTCACACAGCATGTGATTCTTGCCATTGTATCAAGCCGCATTCACTCTTGCTCACACATCACTGCTGATCCCACTATCTTCCTGCAGATTGTAGGCAAGGCACTAGAAGGTCTCAACCTTTTCCAAGTTTTGATTGTTGGTCTGAATCAATTTGGCAGTAAACACTGTTTCCAAACACACAATTTCCTTTAAGTTCAGATGGAGTCCAAAGATAATGAGGTGGTCACACTTCTGGTCTTGTTGCTGCAGGTCTTGCCTTGTTGTTGTAGTGAGCATGATGTCATTAGCATAAAGCACTGTCCAGGGTGCATTTCGCGGCAGGTCCATTGAGATGGTGTCCATTACTAGGATGAACAGAAGTGTTTATATAACCCTTATTTTCATTTATAGCACTTCTGCATCTCGTGTTTAAATACACTATGAACAGCAGCTATAATTATTCTCTTTATTCTCTATTTCCACCAGGGGAAACTCATCCCGAGGCCTCTAGAGTTTATACAGTGCCATTGATGCAATCCAAGAGCTGTGAAGAAATGATGCCATGGTATCCATAATCCTAGACCAGGCCATATCGTGAGTGGATGTTGTGGCGGTTATGGAGGAGCGGAGAGCATGAGACTGATTTCTGAAAGTCCACAGTGACAGACAGGTCTTTGAATTGATCCCGTGGGTCAGCGTGAACTCCCCCCGGTGACCCTCTCACACCTGCAGTTCTCCACAATGGACGTCCAGTGTTCTCCAGCCTCGGGCACCTAGACTGCAGCTCTGAACAAAATGTTTTGCTAGAGGAAAAATGGTCGTAGCCAGAAGAGAAATGGTCCTGCACAACTGAGCCTGGTTTTGCTTAAGGTTTTTTTTGTATTCACTTTCGTCAATTGGAGAAGTCTGTTTGGTTTAGCTTGCTTGGTTTGGGATTTGAGGAGCTGTGCATCGATGGATTTGCTCTTCAGTGTTTGGACTTTTAGCAGTGAAATGTTGGGAAAAAGTCTACTTGGGTGTAATACCTAAAACATATAGCTCATATATTACTGTTGTCTCATAACTCAAATTGCAAGCCATATCTTTCTGGACCGGGCGCCACGGTGGCACGTGAGTAGCACGTTCGCCTCACAGCAAGAAGGTCGCTGGTTCGATCCCCGGTTGGGGCAGGTCCCGGTTGGGCCAGTTGGCATTTCTGTGTGGAGTTTGCATGTTCTCCCCGTGGTTGCGTGGGTTTCCTCCGGGTGCTCCGGTTTCCCCCACAGTCCAAAGACATGCTGTACAGGTGAATTGGGTAAGCTAAATTGTCCATAGTGTATGTGTGCGAATGGGAATGTATGAATGTGTTTCCCAGAGATGGGTTGTGGCTGGAAGGGCATCCGCTGCGTAAAACAAAATGCCGGATAAGCTGGCGGTTCATTCCGCTGTGGCGACCCCGGATTAATAAAGGGACTAAGCCGAAAAGAAAATGAATGAATGAATGAATCTTTCCGGACCTTCATTTGTGAAATATCCCTACACTTCTGTATACAGTATCTCAGTCCACTAGAGCTAAATTGGGAATAGGAGGTTCACATCATGCACGAGCAGCCAAAAAATCTACAGCAGATTTTCAATATGGACCAAAATCTTTGAGGGATGTTTCCAGCACATTGTTGAATTCATGTCATCAAGAAACTAGGCTGTTCTGAAGCAAAAGATGGTACAACCCAGTACTAGCAAGATGTACCTAAAGTGGTCAGTGATTCAGACAAAAGGGACATGTTCTGAGTCTGTGTTTTTCTAGTTACTGCACATAGGGGGCACCATTTCATTAGCTAATAATGTTAACAGACATGTTCTGCAGGTTAAACAACTGATTAAGCATCAAAAACATACAAAGTGTGTTCAAAATTCATGACACCAAAATATATGGTCTTCTTATGACTGTATGAGCAATAAGAGCTCATTATTGGCCTTATTCTCCAATGGAAGTGCGCTCGTTTTTGTGATTCTTTTAGAATTTCCCATTCACCTCCCTATGGGAGAAATGACAAGGAAAAAAAATGACAGAAAACGGTCAAACTACTCGCTCTACAAACAAGTGTTTGCATGACTATACAGATCAAGTAGAATAATATATATATATATATATATATATATATATATATCAGTTTGCAACATTAAGCAGCAGAACGAGCTGTTTTTAACATCTAAAAATGAATAGAAGTGAATGAGACCGGAAGTCTCGAGACAAAAAGATTAAAATGGCTGCACCTGCTCGTACACGGACAATAAGGTGAATAACTATTAAAATCAAAACCTTTGTATCAGTAGCACTTGGTGTGCCTCTTTATGATGTATTGATGCTTTCCTCATTTGTACTGTAAGTCACTTTGGATAAAATGCTACATAATTACATTTACTTGTATGACAACATTTAGATATCCTCATGTATTTAGACTATATATTATTTGTGAATATGATGTAATTAAAACAATGACTGATTGTTAGTGGAATTGCTGAAAAAAAGGAAGCCTTTACATTTGAGCTTGAAGAAATCTATTAAAAAGAAAATAATTTACATTTTCAATTAAATAATATGACTTGCTCATTAAGGAACAACAGAATCGCTAAATAAAAAGTAATTATTAGTAGGCAATTGATAAAGTGAGTTATTCTCTCCGGCAGTGACAACGTCCTGCAAGCATAAAGAGAATATCTGGGGAGAATCGCGTTTTAACAAATATATAAATATATATAAGCTTATAATGAGCTTAAATTATATAGATTTAATTTCATTAGCCGCATTATTCTGTGTGCGGTATTTATGACCCAGATGTGTAGCCAATAAACATTAAACATTAAAATGTGCTTTTAGAAACTTAAAATATTAATATGTTATGTTGGCTTTGTTTGGGATAGGGCATAGAATAGCATAAAGTGTAAAAAAAAAAATTGTCCTGTAAACCGAAATAGGCCGGAAAATAGGAAATAGTCATACGCAGACCAGGATGTCGTTGCATTGTGAATTATATATTTCCACACTATAGGCTAGCCTATGCCGTGTAACAGGCAATAATTTAGCTTTTGAACTAGATATCCAGTCAAAGCATGCTGGTTTCAAGATGGGCTGACCAAGGGCGAGAATGTCAAACAAACAGTAAGTTTAACACAAGGTAGCTGTCAGAGATGGACCGAAAAAAGGAAAGGCGGCGCCGAAAAGCTCAGAGAAAGCAAAAAAAAGGGCTCTAAAATCAGATGTTGACAAATGCATAAATATTCTTAAAAGGCTTAAATTTGGGGAGGAGGTAAAAAGAAAACAGAAAATATACTTCTAAGTCATTATACTAAAATATAATAAGTAATTTACATGCCATTAATGCTACAAATATAAGTAGTGAATGGTCGTGTCTGTGGGTGGGGCTGTGTCGGTGTGGTAATATGAGCTGGTGTGGCTACAGTGCCAGGGCTGAATTTTTGTCCCAGTCCACCCCTGTTCACACAGCAGTAATAATGTGAGAGCATGTGTTTGACCATGGACAGACAAACTAAGTAGTAAAGACAACTAACCTATATTTAGGAATACAGACGTTTCTTAAACTAATTTTCATGACTTTTCCAAAACTTTGTGGGTTTTTCAGTTTTTCCAAAACTTTTCCAGGCCTGGAAAATGCCATGTCAAAATTCCATAACTTTTTCTAGGTTTTTTATAACTGTAAGAACCCTGTGAGAATCCTGTAAATGTACCTGAGCTCAATTTAAAACTTCACGGCAAAGGCTGTGAATACTTACAGTATGTACATGTGATTTTTCAGTTTTTTATATTTTTAATAAATTTTAAAACATCTTTTTTTCTCATTGTCATTATTAGGTATTGTGTGTAGAGGAAATAAATTAATTTAATCCATTTTGGAATAAGGCTGTAACAAAAAAATGTGGAAAAAGTATGCTCTGAATACTGAAAATGCATATACAAATCCTAGTAAACTTTAAGATGAAAGAACACGTAGACTCATTTAATGCACACCGATAAGGGTAAATTAATATTTATCAATGCAAATTAGCATCTAAATCTAGGTATTCATGGTTTCAGGTTTAGTTTTTTTAGACTTCAGTTGTGGCGTTTACTGGCCTTTTCTCTACTATAGTTTTCCTGTAAAAAGCCACTCCTCCTCCCCCTTACTGCATATATAAACTCACTGATATCGCCTACTTAATTTCCTCTTAGGCTCTGTGTTGACAGTGTAGAAATGTTACACATTTCAGCTGCAGCTTTATTGCTCTTTGGCTTGGGTAAGAATTATTATCTACTACAAATCACAATGCAAGAGAGATGTAATAGCATATCTGGATATTAAAACATAAAAATATCTAGTTATCAAAATGGGAAGAAACATTTAATGTAATTTTTTGTGTGTGTGCTATGATTTTTTTTTTCTTGTTTATTCACTTTTAGGTTTTCTCAAAGTTATGGTTTCAACAGCAAATATACAGGCTCAGCCAGGAGAAACTATCACTATGTGGTGTTCACACAATATACATGTTTCTGGAAACTTATACTGGTTTAAGCAAACAGACGGTGCTGTGCCCATAACTATTGCTCAGATGTTATTCACTGAAAGTCTTCAGAAAGTAGAACCAAATTATTATAATGATTTTACAAAGGATCATCTGGTCATGAATCAATCCACCAAAAGCACTTTACTAACAATTAAAAATGTGAAAACATCTGATTCAGGTTTCTACTTTTGTGGATTTATGGGATATCCCTTGAAATTTGGCAATGGAACAAGCCTTGATGTCAAAGGTAATTGTTTTAAATCTCTCCCACTATACAGCAATTTTCATATAATATTTATTGCTCTTTTTTCTCACTTTGTCATTTGTAGCACATGCTGAAAAACACAGTTCAACTACAATTAAAACTGACACAGCTGTTTCCAGATCAGAGAAATATGACATACGAATCTCAAAAAAGGGTATATACTATTCAAATCTTTATATTGAGTTAAAACTGCTGGTATAATGATAGGAATGTCCATATAATCAAACTATGGGGCAAAAATAATTACACACATCACATTTAAAACATTTAGTATTAATAAATTCTAAAAAGCTATTTTTAAATTTCAACATTTTATACAGATCATGAGGAATGCCAAGTGTCTACTGAGGATACGTGTTCTAGAGACATCTTTTTCAAGCTGACATTTCTGTTCGGTGGCATAATGATTTTCATGTGCGTTCTTCCTCTCATTTGGAGAATTTTGAGGGTACAAAAACAGCTGGAGCATAAAAAAGGTGATTTTTTTTCATGTGGTTAAATAAATTAGTAAATGCATACAACAAACTGGCTGAAAAACACATTTTTACTTTCTTATCATGTTAAAACAATTGATTGTCTTTGTTTTGTTGCAGTTACTGAAGGTCAAACACAACAGCACGATGACAAGGTAAATGCCACAAATTAAATTATTCGAAAGCCTAGATTGATCTCATTTCTATTTCGCAAAACTTCAGTGTGTTTGTTAAGTTTCCACTAGCAAGACACTGAAGTTGTTTTCCCCCAACTTATCCTTTTTATTTTTAAATAAACCAATATGAGAAATAATTATTGCCTTTCACAGTCAGTAGAAAAATGTTTATTTGTTGGGAATATTTTCAAATGCATTTTGATATTTATTTAAGGCATATTTTATCCAAAAAATTTGATTCAGCCACTATTTACTTACTCGCGAGTGGTTCCAGAATCATCCCTTTATGGGTTTCTTTCTTTTTTTGAACATATATTAAATATATTTTGAATAAAGCTGAAAACTTTTAACCTTTGACATTCATAGTAGGAAAAATGCATAGTATGAAGGTTTTCCTAAAATTATTTTCTTTCGAATAAAACAGAAAAAAAAAAAACTCACAAAGGTTTAAAAAAAAGCGAAGGGTGAGTAAATGATCATTTTTTAGTGAGCACAAGTAGAAAAATTAGTATAGAAAAATAAGTATAGAATTTTTTGAAATATATTTAATATATCTATAATTTTTTTGTGATGTTAAATCTTATAGTATTTGGACTGAAGATTATTTCTAATTTAGTTGGCTATAAAGGATGTCAGAAGTTGCATTTGATGCTTTTTGTTGTAAAATGTATTGAAGATTAGGGGGAAAAAATAGTATCGAAATGCTTTAGAATAAAATCTACAGGCTAATTCACACGCACCGCTAAACAAAGACCAACACGGACAATCACTTCATTACAGTATGCCTGACAAACAACAGTCAATGGTATATATTATTCCAACAAAAGGGTCAGTTGTTGTTGATTTGTGTCTGTCGGTGCAGTGATCGGCTGTAATATTTTGTGATTGCATCAAACTGTAAAAATTAACAATTTTTTGTGTTTGTGATTCATTTTTCTCCCTCATGTATTTATGAACTGCAAAAAGGCTTTTTTCTATTGAGTGTTTATATTGTTTCTTGTCTATATATCTACAAATTTCTGAAATCATGAAGCATTTTCTAGACAAGCAAAATTAAGTGAGTTTTTGTTTAAAACAAGCAAAATAATCTGCCAATGGGGTAAGATGATAATCTTGTTTTAGATTTTAAGTCATTTTATTTTGCTTAACCCATCAACAAATAAGGAAAAATTCATTTAATTTTGACTTATTATTTCTGAAAACAAGACAATATTCTTTACTTGATTTAGATATTTTGACTATAAAACAAGACAAAAAACTACAAGACAAAAAAATTGCAATATGCTTTTGAATTGCATTGTGTGAACTTAATTTTCCTTCAACAATTTTTTATGCTGAAACGTTTGAAAAAGTGACCTGTATTGACATTTTTAATATAGTTAATGGCAAGATACATCGTCTGAATTAGTGTAAATTATAATATTAATTAATGTAAATTAATTAATGTAAATTATAATACAAAAAAACGAATAAACTGTCACTGTTTTCAGTTATTTTACGGACTTATTTCTATATATGATTTTGTATATTATTTTAAACTACTAAAATGTCAATAAGTCACATTTCAAACTGCAGAGTTGGTTTCCAACATCAAAAGTCCACTGAGTGGAAATCAAGGTCCCATAATGCAATTTATAATCAAAAATTAAGGTTAAACACCTGTAAATCACAAAATATGGGAACTGTATTTTTACGTGGTTTATTTTACAGTGTAGTATTTTAACATAAATGCTTAAATTTTGCAGGAAAATGATTCGGTAGAATACGCAGCTGTGCATTTTGCAAACAAGAGACCCAAATCTTCCAGAAGACATGCTGAGGACTCTGTGTGCGCAGTTTCTGTCTATACTGATACTACTTGAAATTTCTTTAACTGTATGGTTTAATTTTAATATCTGAATATTATCACTGTTTTACTTTTCAAGAAATGTAATTATTGCGTTGACTGAAAGTCTTTATATGCAGATTTCCTGTGCATTCTGTCTTTTCTTTGCATTATAACAAGGTTTGTTCGAACTTGTTTGAAATTTATTTGGACTCCAATACACAAAACTGTGAATTTCAGTCGCGCTTAAAATCTTTAAAGTCATATCTCAGTTTGGATTCTTACTTATTCCAATTATATAATCACTACATCATCCAAATATAACTGCTATAATGATATGCTTACATTTTCAAATTGTTTATTTTTTATTGTTTATTTGCCAGTGGACAATTGAAGTCATGCTCAAAGATGCATCTTTGAGTGAGATATTTTGTATTTTGCTATTCAAATAAACTAAAACTGAAAGAGTTGCAGACACTATTCTGATCTTGGGGACCAAAAGTACAATAGCAGGAAACCAATCGTCATATTAATGTCAATATCAATATATCTGATTTTGAAATGACACTAGTTTTGAACCACCAATACCATCTGCACAGAGCAGCTGACTGCCAGGTTTATCATAGGTCTGCATTATCATAAGCCACACCCTCTGACATAAATAAAGCAGATTGGTTTCCTCATCTTAATCTCCTTCTTGGATCTAGACTGATATACAGCAATGGTGTGTTTATTAATTTCAGCGCTGTTGATGGGTAAGTGTCACTGCCCAAAAATCTTAATCATATAATCATGCAGAATTATATTCTTTAAAATCAGCTTTTGTGGGGCAATGTTTTGTATGTTGTTTAGATTTTAAATAAAACATGTTATTTTTCTCTGGGTTTTAGGTTTGCTTTTACTTGTCAAATCCTCTCAGGTAGTCAATATATCAGCTCAACCTGGAGAAAATGTCACTATTTGGTGTCAACACAACTCTAACACTGGAAAAAACATACACTGGTTCAAGCAGACACACGGTGCTGCTCCTCTTAACATTGTATACAAGATGATAAGCTACCAGTTTAAGGAACTACATTTAAAATATTTCAATGATTTTCAACCGGACCGCTTTGTGATGTCTCTAAACAGAGATAACACATCACTAAGTATTTTAAATGTGGATATTTCTGATTCGGCTCTGTACTTCTGTGGTTGGCAAAAGTGGGAGATTGTGTTTGGTGATGGAGCACATCTAAACATTAAAGGTAAAGGTTTTTTCAAAAGCAAAGGCGCTACTAGAAGAATTGCTTTCACATATACTTTAGCTGTTCGCAGTAATAGTTTTTCATCTTTTTCAAAGCTGTGTTTAGTGATGTCTCAGTATGTAGACAAGTTGTTTTGATTCACTAAATGACTCATTTTAATTCTTACTTAACTGCGCAGTGAAAAGCGATGCCTCTCTGAAAAACGAAACTGTCACAAATGCAGTAACAAACACAAATAAAGGTTATAATCTGCCTTTCATTATCACTCATAATATTCATAATTTCATTTACAGCATTAAATTAATCTATAGATGTGAAATTGTGATTTACTTTTAACAGATCTTAAGGGTCCGAGTTCTACAAAAGACTGTCCTGGAAACATTTTCTATACGCTGACCATTATATTTGGTGGTATAATTGTTATTCTTGTCATCGTTACTCTCACTCTTTTTATTATTGAGATCAGAAAAATACACAAAAAAGGTAACAGCACATTTATTTAGTTTAATAAAAACGTTTTAAATTAAACCAAAAAACATCTAAGAGGTAAATGCGTCTTTCTCTGTGTCGACAGATGAGGATCAGCATGCAACACAACAAAATGAGGTAAACTTTTACTTAAAATTACAAAAAATAAAATACTTTTTTTTTTACTACATTTTGGGAATAATAATATAGATAAAACTAATTTAAATATTCACAAATAAAATGCAATGCTTTTTATACGCCAAATCCATTTAGACTTTAAACTCCAAATCCATGTAGCAAAATTACAAAATAATAATTTCCAACAGTGTTAATCAATATTCTTTATTGTTCGTCAGGTCAAATACATACAGCCTGTTGTTTTCTGTTCAACATTTAGCATTTAACCATTTAAAGTGAAATGTTTTGAGTTTCTTTTGTTGAACACAAAAGAAGATTTTTTGAGATGGCTGAAATCGCTAAACATTGACTTTGAAGCCATTTGGATTTCCTACAATGGATGTCAATTGTTACTTGTTTCCAAGATTCTTCAAAATATCTTCTTTAGGTTACTCACTGAAGAAAGATACTCATTAGGGAAAAATTACACATTGCAATATTTCATTATTCTGCAATATATATTGCGATATGAATACAATTACACTAGATAATGTTTGTAAAAAAATCTATCATTTTAGATTGATTGGGAAGATTCTGTAGAGGAGTGCATAAAATATAATAAACAATCTACAAGCATAGATAAATTCAATAAAGAAAAATGTAAAATAATACTGCATAGTCTTTGTTTTATCAACAGTTCAATAAATTTAATTGTTATTAATTTTTCAAAGTTACAAATGGTAAATTTTCTCAGGTCTAAATGCTGTTAAAACCCTCACAGGGCTCAAAAACACTTGCAAAATGATAAATTAAAATCCAGACTCAACATTGCATATACTTGTGATGTATCTATTGCGAATGATCCCATTGAGATATCAATGCTAAAACGATATATTGTGCAACCCTAATACTCATAAAGGTTTGGAACCCCTGGAAGGTGAGTTATTAGTGATTACATTTTTGTTTTTGTGTGAACTTTCCCTCTAAATCACTACATAGCTTAATTTTTATTTTCTATTTATTAGTTTGTTTTTATTTGAGAATTTAACTCTCAGGTAGAGTATTTAATAATGCATTTTTATAATAATCTAAATAATAAATTAAATATGCAAACAAATACAAAAATAAATATATAAAAAATATGTAATATATTTATAAATATAATTAATAGTAAATAAAAATGCTTAATTAAATGGTTAATTCCAAAAATAATTTAAAACATTAATTCAATTGCAAATTCATGAGAAAATTTTGTCAGATGCAAATAATAACCCTTGTTTCTTTAATGTTTCTTTTGTAGATGTTCAGATTTTTTTCATATTAAGTAACACCGCTGTCATTAAATCTGTTTCAGGAGGCTCATTCATCAGTGTATGCTGCTCTACGATTCTCAAAACAGAAAACCAGAAGGGCACAGAGACATAATGAAGACACAGATGTTATATATTCTGCTACTAGATGACAAACCATCAAATACTGTAACCTAATGTATTGTCAAGACTTTAATATTTATACACTATTGCTTCACATTTAAAATTTATGTGAGCTCTGCAGTGTTTACTATTGCATAGGATAAAAGTTAAGAACATCAAATATGCAGAAAGCCACTTGCAGTATTTTGACCTTTATTTTGATCTGCTATATAATGAAGAATTAACGTGCCCTTATTCAAGAGGCAGGGGTTGCGAGTGATGTCATTTCCTGTATAGACCCTGACAGGAAGAAGCTCTTCAGAGTAAAGCGAGACGTGCAGAGGGAAACTTCAGCGGACCAAATTACAAAGCCGTAAATATACATATCAAAAATAGCTATGCAAATTATTACATCATCTCATAACGGTTCAGTACTATGTAAGCTGCAATAATATACCATGAACATTTTGATAATAGTCAATTACATGGCGATAAAATGTTACCTTAAAAAATAATATTTCTGCTTCTGAGTGCGACTGTGTCTAAAAATAAATACACAATAAATAAATCACATAAAAGTTTTTTTAAATGTCTGAATGTCAGTGTGTGAATCTGTTCACTGTAAAATGTTGTTTTCCACCCACCAAACTGACCCAAGCTCAGTTCTCAAAGCTAAACCACACAAAAACAAACATTTCATGACTGACACACCACTTTCCATAACCACACGCAAAATACCCCTTGCTTTTAAGTGAGGTGATAAGTCAGTGATGACAATAACTTGCATTAAACAAAGGTGAGACTTTGACGGTTGAGCTATTATGAAAGCACACCTTAAAATGTTGCTCTGAAAAAAAAATGTAAAAATAATTCTCATGTAATACAGTATATCGGATTTAGCTGTCATGAGATCTAATGACAATAGGTGGCATTTTTTTTAAAGCATGCTTTAATTACCTCCCACGCTGAGCCGCACTTCGTGTTATTAAAAGAAAAGACATTTCAATACACCAGAGCTAAAAATCAAGACCAGTGTTTTTAAATGATCTGACATAGGAGTGACAAATGAGACCACAGCATTAAATACAATTTATATGAAGGGAAATTTGTAAATAAAAATACAAATTGCTTTTCCAATCATTTTTCAAAAATCAAGTTTTTTGCAGAAACATGATACCTGAAAATGAGTTTAATAAAATAAACCTTATCCATTAGATGAAATAATATTCATTAATAGTTGTTTTGTGCTGCAGCTGCTTTTAAAAAATACTATGAAATAAATGCAAGTTTAAAATTTTAAAAGGCTAGATCTTTAACAAAATCAAAGACTTTTACTTATGGTCCAAAACTGATTTTGGGTCCTGCTTGGTGTAAAAAAAAAAAACACAAAAAAATATTTATCTTAATGCACTATGCATTTTTGCACCAAAATTTTGATAACCGTAAATATAAAGAATATTGTTTTATTCATAATACTTTGTGTTGGAGTGTTAATGACAATGCAAAGTTACATTATGCAACTGCTTGCATACCACACTTTAGCTGCTTTCACACGGCAACCAATGGTTTCGAAAGCAAGTGTATGCCACTAAATACATATAAGACATCACATTCAATTCAGAGCACTCAGGTTGTGGTCAGCCTTTGTTTCTGAAAGTAACATTGAATAAACAAGCAGTGTTAAGCACGCTTAGGCCTCTGTGGGTAAAACTTTCCATACACAATCTTATTTCAGTGAAACTCAAATGGCAGACTGACAGCAGGCTATGTTTAGAATTCATCCAAACAACCAACTCTCCACAAGAATACATATACATATATATATATATATATATATATATCATAAGTAAATATAAAATGATGACGAAGATGCAAATGGATTTTTTACTAATAGTATATTATAGTATATAGTACAAGCATATCAAGTATATTTTGAATAAATGGTGAACTTATTCATTTACTTTTTGCATGCTTTTGTACGCTGTTTGGCCAGAAGTGTGTGTAGGTATAGTGGGTCTACAGTACCTTATTGGGGTGATATAACAATAAGTCGTTACCATTTGGCGTTAAAATAGGATCCAAATCCCCGCCCAACTAATTGACTGACAGCCGTGTATTAATATTTCTCCAAAGTAACCTGTATAATCATAACAGGTTCATCAAATGTGATCAAGAATCAGTTTTACAAGTTTAAAACATTTTTAAAACAGTGCATGTTTGTAATGAATTACAGCGATTTACTTCAGCTTTACTTTATCACCACAGCCATGTGTCAGTACAATTATAAAAGATGATGCTTCAATCCTGGTTCTTGGACGTTAAATCAGGTTTATGTTGTACATAAACATAACGGACATCCATACAGCAGTGGATATTACCGTGTATCCTGTCACATTTGTGTGCAAAAACAGTGCAAAGTTAAACGTGTGTGCTGTGTGTGTCCACTGTGTGCATGTGTCTCCACTGTGTGTGTGTGTGTGTGTGTGTGTGTGTGTGTGTGTGTGTGTGTGT
>CAIGQQ010037820.1:10606427-10620712 GCA_903798035.1 Danio albolineatus
GTGTGTGTGTGTGTGTGTGTGTGTGTGTGTGTGTGTGTGTGTGTGTGAACTTTGTAATAATATTATGCGTGACTCATCGTTGCAGAAAGGCTTGAATTAACTCCACAACAAATACATCAAATAATCATTGGGAAAGTTCTTACTGTAGTATTTCTCACAAACGTTATGTGAGATCTGCTTCCTTCATGTCTGTCTGTTATCTGGCGCAGCCGAGATGGAGACTGAGGCACACTCTGACAGGCACGTGGAAACGGTGGGCGGGGAGAACCAGAACTAAAAGCACAGGCCACAAAACAGGTAAATGGTTGTTCAAAGCAGAAAATCTAACATTCTGAAAGATATAATAAATAATCTGATGGGTCTTTTGAGCTGAAACTATGCAGACACATTCTGAAGACACAAAAGACTTATCTTAAATCTTGAAAAAAAGTTGCCCTTTAATTAGACGTCCTGGATCTCAACGTGCACTAGTTCATTTAATATTAATCAGAGCAAATTTCTCACTAAAACCTAATTTATAATTTCAAATGTAAATACGGTTTATCATTCAGTGCTGTTTTTAGACACAAAATCATACAACCTAACACATTTTACTGCTTAAATAATGTGAACTGAAATGCATTTTTCATTTTAAAAAGATGTAAATACAATTAGGTGACATTTTGGGGGAATGTTTTGAGATTGAGAAATAGATTAAGACCAAAGAGATGTGTTTTGAGAATGTGTTTTACTAATGACTACAATTAGGGGGCACCAGGTCATTAGCTGATGTTTTACATGACAGATTATATTGTTAATGGTCACATTTGTGGAGATGGTCTGGGGATTAAATAATAGATTATGCATTAAAATCATGCAATACGTGGTCAACATTTATGGTAGGCTGAATTTACTGTAATAGTACTGTACGTAGTTTTTAAAGCGGTACATACTAAGTGGGACAACATTAAAATATTAATATTATATATACAGTATACATAATTTTGTGAATATGATACAATTAAAGCAATGACTGGTTATACTGGGTTGATCAAATAAAAATTATTTCTTTGCTACACAATACTCTGAGCTCAATTTATTTATTAATTATTATTATTATTATTTTTTAATAGGCCAAAAACTACTAAGAATGAGACTTAACAATAATACAATATTACCTGTTGATCACTACGGTACACCAGACTCAGACTCACAGAAGCTCCAATCACAAGCAGAAAACTAAACCACAGCATACTTTGTACATCTCGGGTCAGAAGGCCTGAATGGAAAAATCACAACAGCCAATCAGACATCATCTAAATCGCAAAGACGAAACCTGACTCCCCTAAACCCACACATCTTACAAAAACACTCCCTAAGATGTGGCCGAATGCTCAGAGGACCTCAACTATGATTGCATTCCTCCTCATATATTTTCTACCCTTCAGGACAGGTGTGTTTGCTCTGGAAGAGAGATTTATTGTTTAATTTTACATTTAGGAATATGTTATTCTGAGTTTACTTGTGCTTTTCTCTTCTCAGGGTTCTCTGCTGCTGTAGTTCAAAAGAAAGTCCTGGAAAACTTTACTGCTGGTCAAACTGTGACTTTAGAGTGTTTAGTTTCTGTAAATCACGAAAACTACTTTTATTGGTTTAAGCAAACTCTTGGAGAAGCTCCGACATGCATCGTCAGTCTTTATGCTGAAGCTTCAACAGCAGTGTTTTATGGAGAATTCAAGAACAACCACAGAATGGCAGTTCAAAAGAAAGACAGTATTTTTGTTTTAATTATAAAAGAAGCAAAGCCATCAGATACTGGAATTTATTACTGTGGTGTTCGTGACTACGATCTTATTACTTTTAGTAAAGGGCTATTTTTAAACTATAAAGGTAAGTAAATTCAGAAAAATACAGTCACAATGCCAGTGCTGATGAAAAACGGTTACATAAGAGGCTATATAACTAACTATACTGTAAGTGAACTACTGTACAGTAACTCTCATTAGAGCATAAAGTATTGATAGACTGTTACACTGTTAAAAATGCATGTTGAAATCGATTTGTATAGGGACAACATGAAGGAATTAAGTTGACTTATTAGTTTTTAGAAATTTAAGTGGATTGAACATAAAACAATTAAGTTGTCCCCCCAAAAAAACACAAGAATTGTATTGTTTCAGCTTATTTTAAATAAGTAGATTAAACAAACAGCAAACTTCAATTCTTGAGTGAATTTAAGCGTATTAAAAGAATGTGTGAAAGACCTTATGTACGTATGGATGCATGTACGGTAATCCCTAAAGTTTTCTAATTTCAGACAGAAGTGCAAAACATCAAATTAAGCAGTTTTTATCTGGACCAGAATTGGGTACTAAACATGAGCCTGAGTTTAATCCAGGAGACAATGTGAATCTTCACTGTTCAGTTCTCACTGAGAGATGTGAAGAAAATCACAGAATCTACTGGTTTAGACCCGAATCTGGAGATGCACATCCTGGAATCATTTACAAAGATGGAAATACGACAGATCAATGCGAGAAGGGCTCTGCGAAAGACTCCCACGGGCAGTCCTGTATCTACAATCTGCCCAAGAAGAACCTCAGTTTAGCTGATGCTGGGGTTTACTACTGCGCTGTGGCCACGTGTGGAAAGACGCTGTTTGGCAATGGAAGCAGGATTAATATTAGAGGTGAGAGAATGACAAATTCAAAGATTTTAATTGCAGTTTGAATATTTACACCTTTTTTTAAATCTTAGAAGCAAGTTCTAATTTCTCCTGGACTGACGTAAAGGTCCCTGTTTTGGCATTAACAAATATATTGTGCTTGGTGATCATCGTTATTCTTCTATGTAAGAGAGCACAAAGAAAGCAAGAGATGTTTTCAGGTAAGCTATTTTCTGATGACCAACCATAATGTTTTAAAACATTGAGCATTATCAACACTGATTATATGACATCTCAGCTAAACTCTGTAACTGTTCATGTACTGTATACTTTATATATTGTTAATTTTATCATTGAAATATTAAGTACAATCTATTGTAAAGTACTCAGCAAATTATGTCTCATTTAACATGAAAAATAAACATTTCTTTAAAAGGATATTAATTAAGTGTGATAAGTGAAACTGAAAAAAGTTACTTTTCATTATAGAAAGCCAGCCGTTACAAACAACACACACTTCTACTCCTGCTAATGAGGTACGTTTTTAATATACATTGCTTTTTGTGTTTTATGTGTAGAGTGCTTTGGTTCTTATATAAGTAATGTTGGTTTTAGGGTGTTTCTGAGGATATGAGCTACGCCGCTGTTCACTTCTCTGGAAGAAACAGACATGAAACTGAAAAAGGCTCATACACAAATGTGGTCTACTCCACTGCCAGAGGTTACAGCATCAAAGAATAATTCAGTGATATGTAATCAGATACTCTGTATGGACTAGATATATTTCATTCATTTCAACGCTGTTATGAACTTTAATAAAAGAGTGGCATTGTTTTACCATAACCTTTGTCTTCACTTCTGGTGACTCATCAAACAAGTTATACCCGGTTACACCTGTAGCTTGTAGGCTAATGACCAGGTAAGCAAACCTTAAATGTTTCAATATACAGTTAATGTAATATTTTGGATAAATCAAAAAATAAATAAGAGTTAAACAATTAACGTTGAGGCTAACGTTGTTACGTGTTCGTTGTAAAACGTGTAACGTTATAACGTTAAATGAAGAGAACTATTCGGTCCCTCTACTCACATTTGCTTATATGAGCTCCATCATGTTTCTTCTTTATGGCAAACATAATGTCCTGCCATTTATCACTTGTTGTAATTTCATTAATTTGTGTTTTTCTTTCTCCTTTGTTTTCCGCTATAAACACTAAAGCGTTGCAGGTTGTTAGCTACTGGTTTGATGACGCACTGTGGGATACGGAACGCTGATTGGTCTGAATATTTAATCCTAACAATGATTGGTTGTATATTTTGATGACACCGACGGTCATTTAAAAACGACGCTGCGTGGTTTTGCGTATCCGTCTATTTCTGACTGGTCGGTTACGAGAGTCCGTCGAGTTTAAGTTAAATGAAAACTAAATACGCAGAAGATCACGTGAAAGTGAGTAAAACAGTTTGATATTTATTCTTAATCATGTTTTATATATGTTTGAGAGAGTTTGGCCAGACAGTTAACGTAAATATAGGCTAAGAAATAAAATAAGTTATACAAATATTAGCTAACCCTTTAACTTGCTGGAACTTATAAATAATAGACTATGAAAAAATGACCTTTAAACAGTTACAATAAAGGTTTCAATACTCTAAATAGCAACCCAATAAATGCCACTTTAGACCACATAAGAGGAAAATGTGGTGAAACAGGTCAAGCTGCATGTAATGTGCAG
Organism: Danio albolineatus; assembly: GCA_903798035.1. Classification (NCBI taxonomy): domain Eukaryota; kingdom Metazoa; phylum Chordata; class Actinopteri; order Cypriniformes; family Danionidae; genus Danio; species Danio albolineatus. Next base: position 10,610,808 of record CAIGQQ010037820.1, read on the forward strand.
AAAACCTCCACCTCAAAGCTTGATTTTTATCTCTTTCAAATTCTTTTTGAACATTAGTCATATAATAAAAAAGATCTTGCATTTCTGGAGATTAAAGATGACTAAATAAACGTACAATGACAAATCACTTCAAAGTATATAATATTAACAAAGAACCTGCTCAACTATCCAGTTTGAAAACTGCTGATTTAACCTCCTAGGGCTTAAGTGTCCAATATACATGGACAGCACAATTTAGCTCTTAACCTCTTAAGGCCCAAGGTGTTTTTTTACACATTTTTTTTTATTTCTCTTTGCTATTTGGGCTTATTGGAACCTAATTAGAATAAAACCTAAGTATCATCTTTTGATATGATGTACTTTTAGAGAAGAAGTATGTCAATATGTGGATTCGTGGTCCGAATTTACATAAAACACTTTTTCCTGACTATTTTTTAATGCTTTTATAGCATAGAATTATTATTATTATTATTATTTTAACTTGCTTTGACTATCAGAGAGTAAAAACAACATTTCCCACTCCATTTTGGACAGTTGAAAATAGTGTTTGGGACATTTCATATGCTGCAAAAGTTGCAGGATGACACTGTATGTCTTTACAAAATATAAAACATTCAACGTATTTTAAATAGCCACTTAAAGAACCTTTAATAGATTCTTCATAGAACCATCAAAGCTAATTAAATATTAAAATGTACTTACTTTACAATTGTGTAGCAGAGAAGTATTCATAATAAAACATTTCTGGGGAAACAAAATTATTCTTCTATGACATCACTGGAAAACACATTTTTGGAGCTTAATTTTGAAGAGTGTACTGGGAGTCCATTATATAACAATAATAATGAACTATAATTATTATAATGAACTTCACTGCAGTCCATGAGTTTTAATTTTGATGCATCATGTCATATAGAAGAATTTGTGAATTTTCCCTCCCTGTAAACATAATGGTTACATAAGATTTCCATCAACAGAAATGATCTTTCACACTTTGTTCTGCATCATAACCACAAACACTATTTTAAGCCCTGCTTTTAACACCTCTCTTCATTTGCTGTTTTATGCAGCTGTTTAGGCTAAAGCAAGAAACATTTTGAAAATCAGATAAGATAAATCTGAGATAAAGATAAATCTGAATCATGTCAAATACTGTATTTTGCCCTGCAATTGAAATTTGAACAAAATCCATTACTGTCACCTGAGGATTTTACATCAGTGATTAATTTATTCTGCAACTGAAAGTGATTGTTATCCATCTATTAATGTAATCTAAACATACAGGCCACCTCCATGGGAGAGGACAACACTTTTGCCAAAAAATAATTTGATAAAGTACTCATCTGTTTATTTCAAAAAGTAGATATAAACGATGTTCCACTAACATTACAATCACTAATAATAAATATAGTCAAGCTTTATATTCTAAATATACAGTATATATACATATATAAGTACACCTCTGACAAATATATCTTTTAAATTCATATTTTTAAGAGGAAGCTACACAATGTTATATTTGTGCATATACATCAGATTAGTTAGTTCTGAAGCCAAATCTGGAGCTCATCTAACAAAATAGCTTACGATAACAGTCCAAAAACTAGTACACCCAAATGTATATGTTGTAGAAAAATATTAAATGCAATTTTTAAAAAAAGGGGGAAAATCAAGAGAAACAAAACATTTTGTAGTTTGTAATTTTTTTTTTTGCAATATTTTGCATGAATTTAATTGTATAATCTATCAATTTCTAAATATGTTTGGTGACTAAAATATAATTTTAATAAATGTATCTGTTTAATAAATCTGTTTTGTTTAAACGCACCAGATTACATTGCTTATATTCACTGAGAAATTGATAAAAATATTCATTTTCAAAATGGGCTGTACTCAATTATGCTAAGCACTGTAGGTATAGAAAAAAACAACAACAGGATACTGCAAGAAATTGACTGAAAAGTCAAGGTGACTCATGTTTTTAAGTTAACCAATATGGAAAAAATCTGTGTATTTAATAACTTACCATCTAACCTTATTCAGCATTAGACTGCGGTATGCACTAAAAGAAAGTAAAGCAAAAAAAATACTAGACCTCCAGTTTAGTGTGATTTTTATGTAAATTTACTCACCTACGGGCCATCCAGGATTTTGACTCCTTTTAGCAAGGGAGAAAAACCTTCTTGTGTGTCGCTGCGTTGCTTGCTCTCAGGACATATTGTTTTTGTAGTGTTTTACAAGAAAATACTTTTCGACTTTCTGATTAAAATGTTTCATGTTGATGTTACTTACTATTTGTAATTATTTGTTAACTTTATTAGCAATTACATAGTAAAAAGTCATTTGTAGACAGCATTTGACCAATTCTCTGAATGTTCACACCACTTTCAAAGCATTTTTATATTTGATGTGGGAACTCATTATACACACACGCACGCACGCACGCACGCACGCACGCACGCACGCACGCACGCACGCACACACACACACACACACACACACACACATTGCTTGCATTTTAAAAATCCCTCAATGTTAAAGCATGTGTAAATATGTAAGTGTGCACATGTGTGAACAAAATATTACTCAACCATCTCAGACATATAAAAACACAACTGGAGTTGAAAACATTAACATTTATTTATTGATTAAGAGGTTATACATTTTATGATAAATATGGTCTTTTATTGTATTATTGGCAAAGATACTATGATTCAAATTGCATTTCTATACATAAATACAAAATCTGAGGTAGGGCCTCAAGGATAAATGACATTTAAAATAAATTATGCCTTTTCATATATGTTTATTTTCCTCTTTTTATATATGTTCTACACTCTTTTTTTTCATTGTTGTCTGGCATAGGATTCAAAATCTAGATATTTGTCATATTTATACTCTACAATCGAACTCAAAGGATGCCATGATCAGTTGGAGGTACGCATCTGTATCCATAGGCAGATTTCCCTCATGTAAAACACACAGAAATATATGACATTACCCAAGTAATAAGAAATTTTACCTATGCTCCGATAGGTCCACAGTAAAGTGCCAAATGACACGACATACATTACAATATAGACTGACCACATAATGACTGATTGGAAGCTACTCTGTATCGTTATTCTGAAATACACATAATAGTTTATTACCAGAGGACATCTTTAAGGCCAAAGGTTACCTGAAGATGTCATATAACATATTGGCACACATCAATAATGACCACTAGATGAAGGATGAGTGGCAGTATCTCAGTCTCCTAAATACACAGAATAATATAGTTCATTTTCTTTTTATATATAGGCTTTTTGTATATATATATATATATATATATATATATATATATATATTATTTTTTCATATATATGACATATATATCTTCTTTTAGAATATATGTTTTCTTTTTTTTTTTCAGAACCCTTTGAGAAGTTCTCCTTCTTTGGTTGCCTACTGCCCAGTGTCGCCCTGTAGGTAGGAAGAGGTGGTAAACTCACATTCGGGAAAAGGAGCGTAAAGGGGAAGCAAACATGGACAAATAATCCACAGCAACACAAACAGCACATGCAAGACTGGTACGTATTATTATTTTTTCTTTTACCCATAGAATATTTGTTACGTGAAGGGAGTGTAACTATAGCTCTCCGACAGACATACAGCAACACAAGGACTAACAGAAACTCCATCCAGAACCTTAAATATTACAATAATGATGATCACAGCAGCTGTTTACAGTTCAGATATTAAAATGTGCTTTGTATATTTTGTTGTTGTTGTGCTACGCATGATACACTCTTAAAATAAAGGTTCCCAAATAGGGAGTTTTTTCAAACATTTCTCCAAAGAGCCATTTTTTAAATGCAGTTAAAATGTTTTTTAGCTACATATTCAGAACCTTTTATGAAAGAAAAAGTATTTTAAAAAGTTCTTAGTGCATTTTTTGAATCAAAGTTTGTGTTTTTTAATGGTTTTGATGGTTCAATGGAAACTTTTCATTTATTCATTCATTTTCTTTCGGCTTAATCCCTTTTTTAATCAAGGGTCGCCAAAGCGGAATGAACTACCAACTTATCCAGCATAAGTTTTACGCAGCGGATACTGGGAAACACCCATTCACTCTCGCATTCACACACACTCAAACACTACGGCCAATTTAGTTTATTCATTCATTCATTTAGTTTCCTTCGGCTTAGTCGCTTTATTTTTCAGGGATCGCCACAGCCTACTGAACCACCAACTTATCCAGCACATGCTTTACACAGCAAATGCCCTTCCAGCTGTAACCCAGTACTGGGAAACATCCATACACACTAGGGTTGGGTCGATGGACAATGCCATGGTCTATCGCCGATGGCCAATAGACATTACGATGCTGAGCCGACATCACGATCCTCCACCCCCCGCCCTCGCAAAAAATACACACTTAGGCCCTGTTTACACTAATTTGTCATAGTTTTAAAATGGCATTTTAGAACGAAAATGATCCACATCAGTGTTTCAACAGCCCTCCGTCCACACTATACCGCTCAAAACGCATCACGTGAACGCACACACTCTGCCATGCACTCTAGCATATGCACACATCTGAGCTCCAGGCAGTCAGCGGGTGCTTTGGGCACAAAACACTGGAGAGCAGTGCATTTTGGACAGTTTATCAAGGATGTACCACTGTATCGCGTCTCACTAGAGTGGTTAAACATGATATTTAATTAATCTTTTCTTCAGTCTTTTGAATCTATAAGGTAACGTGTCACAGTGTCAGTACACTGCTTCAACTTTTCGCTTTCACGCTTGTACTTAGTAATTTTAGCTAAAACCTTAGATACTGTTGGTTGGTTCCTGTTGCTTGAGCACTTTTTTACCAACCAAGCTTGTCGACGCCATTATAATGACATGGATCACTCTGCCTATTCGTGCCAGAGTCCCGTGGAAAAAGTGATTGACAGGTGGTAATTTGTGTTTAACTTATCTTTATTTATTTGTGATTTGGTTATGGGTAAAACAAAGACCATGCAGGTTAGGTAGTTGAAATGGTAGGCTACAAATAATTAATTCGTTATTAATTAATTAATTAATTATTCATAAATAATTCATTCATCGCCGCCAGTGACGATGATGCCATCGTCCAACGCAATGTTTCACATTAGACATCGTACAATGCCAAATTAGTCGACATCCCCCAACCCTAATACACACTCAATCAAACACATACACTACAGCCAATTTAGCTAATTCAGTTCACCTATTATTGCGCATGTCTTTGGACTGTGGGGGAAACCTGAGCACATGCAACATGCAAACTCCACATAGAGGAGAACATGCAAACTCAACTGACCCATCCGGAGCTCAAATCAGCGGCCATCTTGCTGTGAGGTGACAGTGCTAACCACTCAGCCACCGTGCCACCCAGGAAAATTTTCATTCCACAAAAGTGTCTTCACAGTGGAATAAGGCTCTTTAGATTACGAAAATATGAAAACGGTTTCTGAACACTATGAAAAAAATTGACTTTTGAAGAACTTTTTACTAAAAATCTTTTTGGGCAACCAAAAAAAGTTCTTCTATGGCAGATGTGTCCAACCCTGTTCCTGGAGATCTACCTTCTTGTAGAGATCAGCTGCAACCTTGATCAATCACACCTGCCTTTAATTACCATGTGCTCCTTCAGATCCTACTTCAAGGATGGGCAACTTCAGTCCTGGCGGTCCACTGTCCTGCTGGGTTTCAAACACACTAATCAAACACACCTGAACCAGCTAATAAGGGGCTTCAAGATCATTAGAAAGCTATAGGAATATGTGTTTGATTAGGGTTGGAACTGAAATCTACTGGATAGTGGCCCTCCAGGACTAAAGTTGCACATCCCTGTTCTACTTGATTTAATTACGTTTAATCAGGGTTAGAGATAAACTCTTCAGGAAAGTAGATCACCAGGAGCAGGGCTGCGCACCTTTGTTGTATGGCATCTCTGGTGAAAACCCCTGTTTGGTTCTTCACGGCACCTTTATTTTTAAGAGTTTGGAACCCATAATGTCAGTAAAGAAGCTTTATTCTTAAGAGTGTAACTTTTTAAAAACAGGTACTGTATTTTCCAGAAAAATGGCTATAAAGACCTGAATGACAAACGTCAGTGTGTTAGCGTTCTCTTCTTTTTGAATAGATTCTGATTGGCTGTTAATATTTTTGTGCTCATGAGGTGAAAAATAGTTTAAAGGTAATCTTAGAATTGTTCCTGTCATTACAGCTGTATTGTGGACTCTTGCCTTATATATTTTTATCTGAATAAAAACTAATAAAGATTTTTAAAACTATCCTTTTACTGTTATAGTTATCACCACTGGTGATTACAAGACTTAACACACTATTCAGATTATAATAATGCAATTTATATTCTGGAAAATACTGTATATAAATTCTGTATAGCAATTTCAGTGCATACAAACCAAGTCCGATGCGGATCTCAAACTGACTACCAGGCTGCATTTGATCATGTCTGGATGGTTAGATTATTATAAATATATATTTATATATACTGTAACATGAGACGCTGCATATATTTTCACACATTCACACACACACAAACGGATACTACACAGAGATTAAACATGTATCAGAAAAAGCATCTCTTTTGTGGCACTAATATACTGAGGAACACCTTTGTTCTGTTTTATAAATGCTGAATATTCAAGGTGATTAGTGTAGTATCTGCATATTACATGGCTTTTGAAGCACATCACTCCCAGGCAAAGTTATTCTTCTGGTTATTGCGTGGGCAGTGTGGCTTTCTTAATTTGTAATACTATCTAAACTATATTCACAGTAGTTATCATTCAGATAAACATGTTTAACCAACCAACCAAAAAATTCAAATAAAAAAATACTACTTGCTTTTTAGTTTAGGCTTTTTTTTTAACCATTGTGGCTATTTTTGAAGAGCAACCACCTATTTTTGCATGACGTTTACTCAAAGTGCTTTTATACTCGCCTATTGCCCAAAGCAATATTTCTAGAACATTATATCTGTAACCATATTTACAGTCCAATATCTGGAAACAGGACACTAATAATATAGGTAAGGATTCAGTTTCTCAATATATGGCCTTATATTCTGAACAATATGCACTTTTACGTATCGGTTAAATAGGAATTACACCAAAAAAGAAAAATGAAGCTGTTATCCAACATACGATACATTTGATGGAACGGAGTAATACCTGAGACCCTGTTTCATGAAGACAAACAGACAAACAGAGATGGATGACGTCCATAACCAAAACAAAAAAAAAAGGAGTGTGGTCCCAAAGCACATGATTTCAGATGAAAAACATTAGCTTTTTTTATCCTAATCTACATATCCTCTGCAAGCAACTGTTAAAAAACCCCATCGCCTAGATCTAAAATATAATTTTTTGAACATAATTATCACACAAACACCACACTCCTTAGTTTCTCCTCGTCTTTTCTTTTGTGTGCTCCACTAGAAGTGTGTACTGCATAAGAACAGGAGGATTCACAACAGATCACGACACGTACTCGAAAGCATACTCTAAATATTAGTATACATACATAACTGCTAGTTGGCCGTTGAGTGCTACTCTAAACAACACTGAAAGGTATTATTACAGTTTTGCATGGCTAAGTTTTCTCAGAAGAAAGGGATGGATCTACTGTTCACTACGCTATGAGTTTGGCTTCTATAACACTGTAAAGATATTTCGGATAGAGAGATATTTTTTAGTAAGAAAGAGTAGTATAATTCACAGAGACTGAAATGCGCTCACTTCCCTCCATAATGTAGTATGATTGGTTTAATTAGCACTATACTATGCAGTATTTTATAAATAGAGGAAGTCTGAGGCACAAGGTACGGCTATAAGTGGACACACGAGTGGAGAGCGATACCAGAAAAAGAGTTCAAATTCACTGTGCACTACTCAGCAGCTTATTTCAATTATGTTGCTGTATTTAAGAGATGACAAGCAAATAGTCCATAAATATAAATATTATTCTCATAATTTCTGTTCTCTCTCTCTCTCTCTTTTTTTTTACATCAGCAGTCACTTCATAATGAAAAATAAATTAAAAAACAACCACTGCATGATGCACAGTCAGTCAAATATTGCCTCAACAGTTGCAACTGCATCATTATATTGCCTCTGAGAAAGGATTCAGCTGGGATCGAATGTGCATGAAAGACCTTCACTCTCAACCCGACTAGAATTATTCAGAAAACCAAAACGAATCAAATTATAGGAGTTTCTGTGCTTTCCACCTGAAAGAACCCCTCGGAAAGAGCCGGAAGAGGGGGGATATGGCTGAAAGAGAGCGCTATGGATAGAAGGGGAGGTTGAATGGGAAGAGTTTGGTGTGAGTGCTGGTCTCACCCTCAGAGGTCTCGGGATTTTTCACACTCACGGGAAAGGAGGAGGATTATTGATATTGGGCTGATAGCTGGAAATCTTTGGGGGGTAGTTTGAGGCCGAGGGAGTTCGTGCCCAGTGGGTCGATCATGTTCTTGTAGCGTTCGCCGCGGTGTTTCATAAGGAACGGACCCCAGTCGGGTTGAGGAGAACACACCAATTTAAGACGCTGCAGAGAAAGAGAAAAAAGGGCATGAATAGTGCATAAAGCCGGGACACACAAAGCCAACAGTCGGTCGTTGGGCAGCATAGGGCCATCCGTGAGCTTCTGTCAGGATAATTTATTTGGTGTGTTTCACGTGTATTTACAAATTATATGAATTATCAGGTTATCAGACATATCTGCAACAGTGAATCCCTCGGTTGTGGATGAGAAGTACAGTGAAAATGGTACTTAAATGCTGCTCTGTTTATGCTTTGTACGTGTGCAGCGCTAGTTCTGGTTTCCTTTAGTGGAATGACAATACAGACTACTGCAGGCAGTGTTGGAGAATGTTGAATTTAAAGGCAATACATAGCAATCTTGAGTCACTTCTTTTTTAAATGTGCTACATTGATAAGTTAGTAATGTGTTGCTTAGTTAATTACAAATCAATGTGCTATGTTATTTTAGCTTTTTTCTTCTAGGTTGTAATATATTACTTTTAAAAGTAACTTTTCCCAACACTGTTGGTGGGTATTGTATTGGATTATTCTGCAGTGTGGAAATGTGCAGATTTTTATGAATGTTTTAGAACTTCCAAATCAGTCGCCTGGGAGAAATAAAGAGCAGAAAAAGGTCAAACTAGTTCTACAACTTGCTTTACAAACAACCATGTTTGTGACTATAAAAAGAACAATAATATAATTTTAAAAATCAGTTTGTTGAAGTCTTAAGCCAAAAAGATTGCAATGGCTGCACCCACTCGTACGTCAAAAATAAGGTCAATAGAAAGATACATCTTCTTATGCAGACAATAATTGTACATTCTCATCTTCCATTTGGAGTTTTGGTCCAGATATAACGAGACATGATAATAGTTCATAGCAGAGTTCTTTGATGTTGGCTTAATGTATCCTGAGCTTTAGAAATTGGCAAATAAGCTACGTTTCATTATTTATTTTTTTCCAAAGAAGAATTAAAAAAAAAAAGAAAAATAGAAACTTTGATAAATGTAAATTTGTAAATTTGATAAATTGATAAATTTTAAAAAATCTAAACAAAATAAAAAAATCTATATTAATCTGGAGATTGAGAGAAAAATAGATACTTTTTTAAAATTATGCATTGTTATGCATGTAAAAATTCTTCAGCAGGGTTTCATAAAGAGCAAACTAAAAACCAAATGCATAATAACAACAACAACAACAACAATAATAGCAGTAGTAGTAATATAATGCAATTGTTAAACTAAACTAAATATTTAAACTATATATTTCAGATTCATCATTTTTCATTTAACTGAAATATATAGTTTAAATATTTAGTTTAGTTTAACAATTGCATTA
>CAIGQQ010037820.1:10621112-10656645 GCA_903798035.1 Danio albolineatus
ATATAATGAAAATGACAACAATAAAAGTACATAGTATAATAATAACAAATAATTAAAATAAAAAACTAAAATAAAATACATTTAAAATAAAACTAAAACAATATTATAACAATTGATACTAAAATACACAGGTTTTGCCACCACAACATAAATACAATACGAAAGTGTTTATGGGGAATAATTTAATCAAATTAAACCTTTACGTTATTTTGACACAGATATAAATATACCTACTTACAATTTTAATTATTCATCTACATATTAAAATATTGACACAAAGCGATTTACAGCAACGCTAGAAAAAAAAAAAAAAAAAAAAAAACATCTCTGTTACCTCAATGAAAGATCCAGGAGCAAGATGCATCTTAATAGCAAACATGATGGGAATCCATATAACAGAACAGATGACCATAAGCCAGCCGAGTACCATAGACCAGTTTGGATAAGTGTAATCCTCATACGTCATCACCTTCCACTGGTACAGACTAAGTGCCAAAATAAACTAAAGAGACACACACAGCAAGAGAAAAGCGATTACAATTATGAAGCTTATTAGAATGCAATATAAATGACAACATAAAAGTCCTTTATAATTCATATTCCGTTAGAATTAAAATCTTGTGCTTTTATTTTTTTAAGATAAAGGCTTAAATAATATCATTCATTCATTTTCTTGTCGGCTTAGTCCCTTTATTAATCTGGGGTCGCCACAGCGGAATGAACCGCCATAAATAATATCAATACTGACTAATAAACAATGCCACTCAAGCAAAATAATATCAACACCTGATCATAAATTTCGATGTTGATTTAACAACAGCTCAACAAACAAGAAGTTAATATTAAGTGAAAGTATTTATCCATGAAAGGTCACAGTATAGACACAAAAACACAATCAGCGAAATGTAGTTTTAAATGTAGAAATTATTCGGATGCCAAATAAAATCTACAAAATATATCATTATAAAAATATACAAAACTATAAAAGCCTGTGTAAATTTGGACATACTGTGAGAATGGTTGGAGTGACAAAGGCCCAGCAGACTCTCCAAAACTTGTTTGGCTGGAACCCAATCATCATCTCAATGTCCTCACAAAACCGTTGTAGACCTGAAATGCAAAGAAAGAACGAGAACATAAATGAGCAAACATTTTTGCTCTATAGAGATGAAGACAAAATGATTAGCCCTCCTGTGAAATTTTATTCTGTTTAAAATATTTCCCAAGCAAGGGGAATATATATTTTCTTCTGGAGAAAGTCTTATTTGTTTTAGTCTGGCTGGATTAAAAAGTCATAGCTTGAAAAATATATCTATTTTTTTTAAATGACCTAATTTGACAAGTGAATCTAGTTAAAGTCTGTGTGAACTGGATGTTTTTTTTTTTTAAGTATGATGATGTATTTACAACTGAAACAGAATGTTTATTAGGGGGCAGGGTTTTATTTGTTTTTTTTAGCTCCCTTTTTTTAGCATCTTTCACTCACAGCACAATAATGGTTGGAGGGTCATGGCTAAGCATATTTCGCCCAATCTGTCAAACTGACATCGATCTTACACAGAATAATTGTTCACTTTAAGACTAACAATGTGCGCTAGCCAAATAAACATAGTAAATTTTGATTTCATGCCTTTTTATTGCAGCTGAATACTAGCATCTTGCAAAATTTGTAAATTACTAGTATAACTAGTAATTAGCTGTGGTTATCTCCATTAAACAGCACTTGAGAAATATTTGAAAAAAGAACAAAAATTTCAGAAGAGGGATAATAGTTTTGGTCTCAATACTGGTCTGTATCCGCTTGTTAAGTGTGAAGTCACGCGAAACTACTTCCACGCCCAAGCGCTCTGTCAAACTGTATGGGGAGACTCAACAACTGATAATAATAAATGTTTACAAATCGATATAATACTTTCGAAAATCACTATCGCAATATATATGGTCACACTTTTAATTTAAGTTAAATTGCAACTAATTCTCATTAGATTATAAGTAGACTGTTAGTTTGGGGTAAGGGTTGGGGTTAGCGTTAGTGTAAGTTGACATGTACTTGCAAAGTTTCTTATAGTCAGTTAAATGTCTGGTTAATGTCAGTATCAACAGATATTAAGCAGAAAGTCTAATAATACTCAAAATGGACCATCAAAATAAAGTGTTACAATATACAGTTGAAGTCAGAATTATTAGCGCCCCTTTGATTTTTTTTCTTCTTTTTTTAAATATTCCCCAAATGATGTTTAACAGAGCAAAGAAATTTTCACAGTATGTCTGATAATATTTTTTCTTCTGGAGAAAGTCTTATTTGTTTTATTTTTGGCTTGAATAAAAGCAGTTTTTAATTTTTTGAAAAATATTTTAAGGTCAAAATTATTAGCCCCTTTAAGCTATTTTTTTTCAACAGTCTACAGAACAAACCATCTTTGTACAATAACTTGCCTAATTACCCTAAAAAGCCTAGTTAACCTAATTAACCTAGTTAAGCCTTTAAAATGTCACTTTAAGCTGTATAGAAGTGTCTTGAAAAATATCTAGTAAAATATTATTTACTGTCATCATGGCAAAGATAAAAGAAATCAGCGATTAGAGATGAGTTATTAAAACTATTATGTTTAGAAATGTGTTGAGAAAATCTCTCCGTTAAACAGAAATTGGGGGAAAAATAAACGGGGCTAATAATTCAGAGGGGCTAATAATTCTGACTTCAACTGTATAATATATATATTTATATATATCCATTGCTATTATCCAATGGCCAGTAAGTGATTAATTTTTTATAAATTATTAAAATATTGTATATAAAGTTCTTTTATTTAGTGTGATATTTAATGAGTGTGATATGACTAAAATATGGTCATAAACAAATTTTCTCAATTCAAATGAGTAGGACCCGGAAACAGCATTTCATACATCACGACTTAACAAGCGGATATTCTTTTAACATTTACTGTATTTCACAAAACTAAGTTCACTTATATATTTAAATTCCTAACTCACAAACTAATATAACACACTATATAATAAAAAAGCAGGATTAACAAATTTAGAATGCTTTTTATTTGAGTCTGTTGCAGTCTCATTTGCTTGCTTGCTAAACTATTATCTTTTCATTATCATACCTAACAAACATTTGATGTGCACTAAAACAAATGAAAGAAGCACTAAGTTCTAAAGATAAATGAGCGTAATTTGGACTCACCATAAATGTACGAGACTCCAACCAGTTCAAATATGGCAATGATGACTAGGGAATAAGAGGCTGCGAAAGTGTCCACCAGCTGAAGCATGTACATCCCACTCTATAGGCAAAAACACACACAGACAGGCACATTTCAAAATAATATTTAAAAAAAATACATAATGAATCCTAATCTAGAAAACAGCCAATAAATGACTTTAATTAAAAGCGGTAAACTACAATTAAATCCTGGCCATTCCAATTTTCTGCTTTAAGAGTTTCACTCTAGTCTATTTACTTTCCTATTTACTTTGGGGTTTTTATTGTTTACTAGAGAGCCACTTTAATTAAAGTAAGTATTGGTAGTTGGGAATAATAGTAAATGTCATACCTCAGTGATCATGGGGAAACCCAGCACGAAAAAGCACAAACAGCAAACTAAAGTGAATTGAGGTTTGTGTTTGCGCAGGTATTTGGGAAACTCATCAGAGACAGATGTCACTATGGTCTCTATGGTGGCAAACTAGAGAAAAAAACAAACAAACATAGTTATTTAAATCAAACAAAAAGTGCTCACGCAGGGGTAGCTTAAATAACGTGTTGGTGCTCTTTGGGTAAGAGATTCATCAGAATAAACAGCAAAACAGTCCAAGACACTCAAAAAATATAGAAAAATATTTAGAAGCCTTTATTCACATGGCTAATTCTTAAAAAAACCTACCCGTTTCTGCAAAGAACTGCCTTCTTCAGGGTAACAGTCAATTCTACCCTGATGAAGGAAGTTCTTTGCCGAAACGCGTAGGTTTTTTAAGGATTAGCCATTTGAATAAAAACAGTTTTTTATTTGATACAGCTGGGCAAATTTTTTAAAGGTTTGTTCAACCAAAAATGAAAGTTCTGTTATTAATTACTCCCCCTCATTCCAATCCCCTGACCTTCTTTAATCCTCAGAGCACAGAATAAAATGACTTTAGATGTAACTCAAGAGCTCTCTCATCCTCCATAAACAACAACAGTCCAGAAACATTCAAAGTCCGGAAAAGGAATCAAAAACATTGTTAAAACATTCCACGTGACTTTAATGGTTTAACTGTAAACATTTTCAAAGCTCCAAGAACACTTTTGTGCTCCAAAAAACTGTACAAGCTACTGTGTTCAACTAATATTTTCTCTTCACTCAGAGAACAAAAATTACACAGTTAAGAGTGAGCAGCGCAACATGCTTGCGTTGTATGACCTGTAGTAAATGCAAGTAAAGTTAAAGCAAGTACTAGTTAAATGTAAATGTTTTTTTTGGTACACAAAAGTGCTCTTGGAACTCTGTATGATTACAGTTGAACAACTGAAGTCACACCAAACCACTTAACAATGTTTTTAGTTCCTTTTCTGGAATCTAAATGAGACCCGGGACCATTGCTGTCTATGAAGAGTCAGAAAGAACTTAGATTTAATCAAATATATCTTAATCCAAAGATGAACGAAGGTCTCAGGGGTTTGGAATGACATGAGGGTGAGTAATTTATAACAGAATTTGATTTTTTTTTTGGTGAAATAACTCTTTAACATAATTTTTTTTAAAATCTTAACATTTATGATTGATATTACCATAGTGTCCAGGCCAAGTGTAAGTAGCATAAGGAAGAAGATGATGGCCCAGAAAGGTGACAAGGGAAGCCTGGTCAGAGCCTCTGGATATACAACAAATGCAATTCCTGGACCTATAAATAGAGAATATTTACACAGCAAGTTCTTAAAGCAGGTTAGGCTTCTCATAGTTTGATGACAATGAAAACAACAGCCATTTTTTAACACACTGTACACACTTAACTGGTAAATTAACGGTACATTTTTATTTTCAGATGATTTGTAAACTGCAAAAAAATAAAATAAATAAATAAATCTTGGTATATTAGTCTGAGAAAGTTTTTGGTACACAGGACAATCCTAAAACCTAGCCAGGGGTGTATTCCCAAAAGCAAGTTTAACCAAAGTCCCTATAAGGCAGAGGTGTACAAACTCGGCCCTGGAGGGCCGGTGTCCTGCAGATTTTAGCTCCAACTTGCCTCAACACACCTGCAAAGATGTTTCTAGAAAGCCTAGTTAGAGCTTGATTAGCTAGCCCAGGTGTGTCTGATTGGTGTTGAAACTAAACTTTGCAGGACACTGGCCCTCCAGGACCGAGCTTGGACATCCCTGCTATAAGGCAAGTCATTTCAGTCAGCGACCATCTTTGAAATGCCTCTCGGCCAGTATGCTCGCGCATTCGGTTTGAATGGGTAAACATGAAATTCTCTAAAATTGTTTCCCAAGACATGATTAAATTTCCTATTAGGAATCACCATCATCAATTTCGACTCCCACAAAATCTGCAAAAACTCACGTCTGGTCTGAGCCCCTCTCCTGGAGAATTGTTAGTTTATAGTGCTCCTTTACTATTGCAGGGCTTCATTTACACTTTTCCCATTCAAAACTATACAAGTGGTTTAATTTACTTTCACAAAACCTGGTTGTCTCTATATATTTATTTATTTTTTTGGTTTTGTGGAAAGTAGCTATGTAATACATAGGATAAAGTACATCCAGGTGGTTGTTTTCACAGAATAAACATACCTTAAAAGTTACCTCAAGGTTTGGAACGGAAAGCTGAGTTTAGCAGTTTACATACTCTTAAACTTATCTAGGCATGTCAAATAACCTGCTTTCTGGAATACCCCATATAAACACATGGTCAAATACCTGGATAAAACCAAGTTCAGCAACTGCACAAACTCAATAAACCTTTGGTAACTAATCTAAATGCCTCTCTGGCTTCTACATTCATAAGCGCAAGAATAACACCACGTGCAGATCCAAACGTAATGTGGCAAATTGACATTATTTATTTTCACGTTTCACTTGGAAACTCACAACAGCTGTGTTAGTTTGGTTCAACTGTGTAAGGGGATTTTTGTCCCTTTACCTAGAGTTTGTATTTCTATTCACTTTGCAGGATGATCTGATGGAAGAAGAGTCAACCATTACAGATCCACAGCTTTTTGCTTTTAAAACATGTTCTGTGAGATTAACAAAAACATGAAACACATGCAATCACACAACATACTGTACCTTCATCTGCCACCCTCTCAATGGGGACTTTGAGCTCATGAGCCATGAAGCCAATAACTGAAAAAATGACAAAACCGGCAAATATACTGGTGGCGCTGTTCGTACACGTCACAATGAGTGTATCCCTGTAAAACAAAACAGAAAGAGCAAAGGATACATTACTATATCAGAAATAATATTAATAGAATATCTCATATCTGGAACATGTGCAGTCTTGCTGTGTTACTATTAGATATTTAGTCTGTGTGAATTCAAAATCTACAATGTTCATTTTGCTAGTGTGGGGCATCATGGTGGCACAGTGGGTAGCACGATCACCTCACAGCAAAAAGGTCACTGGTTCGACCCCCGGCTGGGTCAGTTGGCATTTCTGTGTGGAGTTTACATATACTCCCAGTGTTTGCATGGGTTTCCTCCGGGAGCTCCGGTTTCCCCCACAGTCCAAAGACATGCGCTATAGGTGAATTGAAAAAGCTAGATTGGCCGTAGGGTCTCCTCATCCACCACCATTGTGCAGTATCCACATAGATGACGCGACGGCAGCCATATTGCGCCAGACTGCACACCACACATCAGATGATTGGTGGAGAGGGGACAATGATTAAGCCAATTTTAACAACCACAGAGAGTCAGGACCTCAGTTTAACATCTCATCTGGGTAATAAAGGGACTAAGCCAAAAAGAAAATTAATAAATGAATGAATGAATACATTTTGCTAGTGCAGTTGTTATACTTTAGGTGAACAAATAATCTGCACGTTAATACTCTGAAAAAAAAAATATTGTTTGGTAATCTTCAAGTATTCTCTGTTGAACGCATCGGTCACAATATTCTTACCCACTCCCCTCTTACAGTTATTTTGAGGGAATCATGTGCAAAAAGAAAGCCCCAGCCTTAACTTAATATTCCATTTCAGTTGAAGTACATCAACATACTGAAATAAAAAGTCTCAGCAACTCTGGTAAAGTGTTTAAGTGTTACATCGTTTATTTTGCTAGCTCACATTGTTATTCTTATCGTGAAAAATTTATCTGTGCAAGTTAATGGGGTATTTGCACAGACTTTTATTTTCATCCAGCCTCAATGCTTCCGGTGGACTGTCTTTCCATTATAATATTACCACGTTTAAGGTCTGACTTCTTTAAAAATCAGTGATCTTCACTGCCTGATAGAAAGAAGATATAAAGTGGGTCTCAGACCGGACAAGAAGCACTGTATTAAATTCCATTATCCCCTGCCATGTCTTTAAAATATGACAGTTTATTTTACCCAAGTTTCTGCACTAGTCTGCTGATCCTGATGGCTCTAGTGGTTACACAGTCTTTCATCTCGTTTTACACTTGACGACTAAATGAATGCTTAAGTCTGTTTAACTGAATGTATTTTAATTTAATTACAACAATGATGCTGTAAAAGGAACAAAATAGTCTCATTAAGCTTTCACCGGAAGTTTATCATTGGCTGAAAAACACTAGCTGTGCATATACCCCATTGACTAAAAATAAAATGTTTTTTTTGGTGGTATTTTTCAATTAAAATCTAGAACATTTGACATCAACCTAAAGGCTTCCATGGTAACTGCATATTAACAAACTTACCAATAAACTTGCTATGAGAGAATGATGTGCAAAAAGAAATTCCCGCCCCCTACTTAATATTCCATTTCAGTTGGAAGTACATCAACAAACTGACATAAAAGTCTCTGGTTCACACAGTAGCTGCATCCCAAATGGGACACTATGCACTACGTATTTATGCACTTACACACTCAAAAGCAAAGTATATTAATTTTTAGGCAGACAATTTTGCTTTCACAAACCAAAATAAATAAAGTAATCCAGCATCAGTGTCCGAAAGCGCCTCCCTTTCCGCTCCATGAGCAAAGCTGCGGCCGCTGAGTGCGTGAAGTGTCCAACATTCCACACTTATTTTTAACAGTTGAATAATTCATCATCCAGGTATTTAAGTGTGAATGCACTACTTACTGTACACTATTTATAATACAAAATGGCACAGAATAGTGCATATGTATCTGATTTGCGACACACCTACATACTTTAAAAACAATTTTAAACAATAACAATTGTCCTCATTTTAGTTGTCATTTGTTTACATTTAATAGTTCAGATTTTATAAGCCTACTATGGACCGTTTTCACAAGCCAGTTATGACGTGTGTAACGGTAATCATAATCTTAAATCCTTGAAAGTTTTTAATATTCTGATTTTTTTAAAAACATATGAACATTTCTATGTATTTATGTATGTGTTATATCATCTTTGCTATAAATGACAAAAAAAACGAATGACCGCTTGTACGAGGTGTTTCTAATGCAGCGTCTATGGGACAGGACAGTAAATTAGACGTTATTCTCTTCTCTGGCGGCCGTCATCAGTCTCACACATTTTTTTTTCCTTTTTCTGGAAGTCTTTATAACATCATCGTTGAGTTTTTCTTTTGATTATTTGAGCAAATAAGATTGTAAAAATTTTTTGTTGTACTCTCCCATACACTGTGCGAATAGTTTCACAAAATCAATATACACTATTGTTCAAATATTAGAGATCAGTAAGATTCCACAAAGTCAGCATTTATTTGATCAAACTAGTATATATCTATACTATATGGTATATTCTGTATATTTACAGAATAATAAAAATCACTGTATTGTATTTTTAAATTTGGCTTATTGTTAACTTGTTTCTTTCAGCATCGCATGATCTTTTAGAAATCAAGCTAAAAAGTGCTAAGATTTGTAAGGTATCCTTTATTTTAGTATTTCTTTCATAAATAGAAGGATAAAAATGACTTAAAAAGCCTTTATAGAAATACTATTCGTCTAAGAAAACAAGGCAGTGCTGTTTACCTGTAACAGTTGTTGTGAAACTTATTGTAGGACGACAGGGTTATCAGTCCACCCCAGGCAGCAGACAGTGAGAAGAAAATCTGCGTGGCTGCGTCTTTCCAAACCTACAGTTAAAGCAGAGAAACAGAGAAAGAGAGAAAGAAATACAGATAGAGAGACTGAGGAGGAAAATAAGATTGAATCTGGAGGAGAATACATCAAACAGAAAGCATTATACCATCAAACATAATGAAAACAAATAATCAAATGTGCACCGTTCCTTCTATTACCTTAGCATCGTTGAGTTTTTCCCATTTGGGTGTTATGAAGTAAAGGATCCCAGAACCGGCTCCAGGCAGAGTGACTCCTCGGATCAGCAGGATGACCAACACCACATACGGGAACGTGGCAGTGAAATACACCACCTGGACACAAGGTGGACATCACAATAAAACAGACTTATTAAGTACAACAGCTCCAAAAACATGACTATAAAATAGTCCCAGTGCTTGATTCTGATTGGCTGAGCTGCATACGCAAATTAGCCTACTTTACATGACTATTACTGTGCCACCCGATGCTGTGGTTAAGGTACCCTTTTTGGAAATTAACTGTTTATTTACTGAATTATTAGTAACTTCTACTGCCATAATAGTTAATACTCATTGGTAATATTGTGACCACACACCCTTTTTAGGGAGAAAAGTTGGCGTCTGCGCATGTGTGAAACTATACAGTTTCCTGGTATGACACTGTGTATCCGTTGAGTTATGAATAGGCAAACTAACATAATGGCAAAACAGTCTGGTTTAAACTTTTCAATTATTCTGCTGAGAGATGAAACAGATGTGTGTGTTAAAAGATCATACATTGCGTTTAAAGGTTCTGTGAAATTAAAATAATTTTTTTAGGTGCTAGTATCAGTATTGTTAGTTTAAGGATATCTATGATAGTGTGCTCCAAAACAGTGACAAATTTCACATTTTGAAGATACTGTATTAATCTGATATAACCATCAAAAGCTTGCAGTTTGTCACTTGTGCCTAAATGGACCAATGATTTTCTTTTTTGTTTCACCTCATACTTTAGTTTCTCATATCACCCTCATATCTCATATCACCCACAGCCATATCACCCTGCAGCCCAAGACCGGTCACTCACTGAAGCTAAGCAGGGCTGAGCCTGGTCAGTACCTGGATGGGAGACCACATGGGAAAACTAGGTTGCTGTTGGAAGTGGTGTTAGTGAGGCCAGCAGGGGGCGCTCAACCTGGGGTCTGTGTGATTCCTAATACCACAGTAAAATGAAGTGGACGTGCTGTCAGTGGGTGCTGTCTTTCAGATGAAATGTTAAAGAGAGATACTGACTCTCTGTGGTCATTAAAAATCCCAGGATGACCCTTGAAAACCCCTGGCATCATGGCCCTTAACGAACATGGCCTCCCAATTATCCCCATCTACTGAATTGGCTCTATGACTGTCTCTTCACTACACCTACAGCTGGTGTGTGGTGAACGCACAGGCGCCATTGTCCTGTGGCTGCCGTCGCATCATCCAAGTGGATGCTGCACACTGGTGTTGGTGTGTCAAGCACTTTGGGTGTATGGCCATACACGATAAATGCGCTATATCAGTGGTTCTCAAACTGTGGTACACGTACCACTAGTGGTACACAAGCTTCCTTCTAGTGGTACATGGAGGAATCTCTGAATAATTAAAGTAAAAAAAACGAACACACTTTTAACCCTTTTATATATGATAACACCGATGTGATCAGTAAATGGATTTTAAAAGGCTAAACCTTTTATTTAAGTGGCAAATGCTCTCTAGTATCTGACATGGCCCGCTCCCCTTCAAGACTCTTCTTATTTGCTTTTCACTTGATGCGCTTGATCTCAACCATCCTCATCAGCAGAGAAAACAAAACACTATTGGCTGTTTTTTAAAAGGGGAGGGGCTATTATATGTCCCACCCTGTCTTTGTGTTTCAGTTGAGATTAGTCAAACATTGAATAAAAAAGTGCACATTTCAAAGCACTGGACCTTTAAAAATATTGCTTTAAAAGCCAATCAGCACACATACAATTTTTGTTAATCAAAGATTAATGATAATTAGTAAACAAACATTTACTTTGTGAAACTGGGAATATTTACATTTGCTAATATAACTGCTGATTATTACTTACACTTTTGGTGCTGTCTAACAGAACTCTCTAATGTCCCAGCCAAATAACTAATCACAAATATTTAATATCTACCCCTTTTATGTGCTAGACTCCATAAGGAAGATATTAGCTGCTAATTAATAGCGTAATATATTTCTTTAAACGACTTGAGAAGCAAAATGGATTGCTTTGACAGATAAAGTTCATAAAATAAATAAACACTTAATATTAATTAAATATATTTTGCATACTTTTCAAAAGATTTACATCAATAGGGTATAAAAATGAATACATTTATATTCATGATTCATTGACAAATTCCCCAAAACAGCAATAGAAACCTTAATAATTGTTCTCTTGTATACTTAAAAAAAATGATGGGTAAATGAGATTTAAATAATCTAATAAATACATCGATAAAAAGTAATATCGATCAAAATATACAGTTAATGTTTGTGCTTGCATGCTTGTAAAAAAAAAATCTCAAATACATGCTGTTCTTTTAAACTTTTTTTATATTCTTTTTTGATAATTTGAATGGTTTCAGTAATATATAGAGCTTTTTTCCCAAAGGATCATATAATATTAAAGACGATTAGGAATAATAGCTTCTGAAAATCCAGCATTGCCAACACATGGATGTATGTTATGTTTGTAAAATGTCAAACATTCGTTTTAATTTGTAAAAGAATATTACACAAAATAAAAGTTTTAATCATAATTTAGCTAAAATAAATAGCCTTGATGCATATATGACTCTTCTTTCAAGAAAAGACAAAATGCTTCTACATTTACAAGCAATTGTCTACAATTGTGATTTATTTTTACATTACAATTGTAATCTTTAATTTACAGTATGCTTGTAAAGTTACTGTACATTTTAGGCATTTTCCTACAGTGTATATAGTATTTATTCCAGAAATCGCAGTATTGACAAATAGTTTCATCTGAGCAACCAGATTTGACTTTCCACAAAGAAAGTAGGCAGGACTAGAATGAGGCCTGCTGTAGGCTTTTCTATTAATAGTTCCTTTAGATACAGCTGACACCAGGAGAGAAAATAGTCAACCTGTTTTCTTACCTTCCCCGAGGACTTGATCCCTTTAGCCAAAGAGGCATAAACAATAAGCCAAGCCAGAAACAGACAAGCAGCCAGTGGCCAGCGGATATCGCCTGGATATTCAATACCCTTCGAAATATGCAACACATTATACCTGTCAAGAAAACAGAGTGATTAACATCCAAATATTCTGCAGATTAAACACAAAGATGAGCAGAAAAGCACACTTACTTGAAGTACTCCTCGCTAGGGCTGACATAGGTTTTATTGTCCGCTGTGACATTCAACAGTTTACTTAAATTCCCAACCGCATTGGCAGATAAACAGAAAGTAGTGTTCTTGATGGACGTGATGTTTCGGTCTCTTAGAATACACGAGTCTGGCCAGAAGAAACAATAACAGAACTTGGAATCAACTTGAAAACCAATTTCCTGTTTATCATCCTCATTCACTGCCTAGCTGAAAAATAAAAAACACACTCTACAACATATTAAGTCCAACATATCAAACAAACCACACACTGTAATAATAATATTATATCTGTGACTCAAAATACTGCAGTTATGCTGTAATGACAAGTATGTTTTTTATCTTTAGAAACTAAAAATAGCAAATAATTCCAAGTATATAAATTAATATCGCTGAATGTTCTTATATTGTGCTTATTATAACTACTAAACAATATTACAAATGAATTTTACCGAACATTTCAAGTCATTTTTTCCACATACGGTAAAAATGGGTGCCTTAAATGGTTTAAGTTAAATTGAGTTAACTTTATGAGCCATTTTAACTTTAATACATTAATCTGACTTAAAACAGCTTACACACTAAAACATCCGGGGTTATTTTTCTACCCAAATGTTGGGTTGAGGCATTTGATTAATTTTTGGGGGTTATTTTTCAGAGTTTTGGGTAGTTTTTGGGTTGTGCTATGCAACCCAAACTTGGGTTATTTTCTGGGTAATAATTTCTAAGACTTGAATCAATGCAACCCTAGCACCACACAGGCACATCAACCCAGCTCCTTGGGTCAAATCATCTCCCAGCAGGGGCTGACTGCGATGCCATATAAATATATTATTATTATAAATGTTTACGAGCGACCCAATAATATGAAACAAATTGTTTTAAATGCAGTTCACAATTTGTATTTAGTTATGATCTATGAGGTAAAGTGTATTTACAAAGTGTAATGTGCTGAACAAATGTAATGGAACAAAAAATGAATAAAGCTAATACAATATTCACCTGTTTGTTTGTTTTTTATGTGGTTAATGATTTTAAAAGAAAGCTAAAAATTTTATTTGAAAATAAACCTATCAATTAAGGCAAACTAACCTATTATTTAAGAAAAAATAACCAATTATTGGGTAGAAAAATAACCCATTTTTGGGGTTAAAAATAACCCAATTACTTGGGTTAATTTAACCCCTGATGTGTTCTGTATTATATTTAACCAGAAATAGGGTTAAAAACAACCCAATTTGGGTAGTTTTTAACACTGTGTTTTTTAGAGTGTATGTGACTTAAGAAAGAAATGTGATAGGCACAGTTTAATAAGTTAAATAAAAAAAATATGTTGTCATGGCTTAAAGATCATATATTTTTAAGTATTTTACTCTCAAACGCAATTTATAGACAGTAAAAATATTTTAGAGCTTGAAGTTGTTGTCTAAGATTTTATTAATTCCCATAGCTTTTTTAGATCCAGTGCTTTTCATGACCCTGATTCTCATCAAATGTATATAACAAAGCAGTTTACAGGTTTGTATGTAATTTTCTTTTACATTTATTTTAATAGCTCAATTTAAACCTCGTTTTGTCCTGTGTTAAATGATGTTAAGCCATCTAGCGGTACTCTTGGAGTTTGCTGAGTCTCTGGTTTAGAAAAACTGCTGTACAGTCTTTGATTCATGCGCAGATTTAGCGGCGCTTCTCATGTAGACCACGAGGTGGCAGTGCATCTCACTGCGGCACTGCACCAACTCTTACAGTAAATTTGTCAAGCAAGCAGATTTTCTGCTGAATTCACCAAAAGCACGACATTGAGAAGAGCGTTTCACAGCGAATTAAGACGCAAAAATGTTTGCAATTTTTTCCGATGGGTAGCAAAACATCAGATGCATTGTTAAAATTATATTCCAAGCAAAAATAATTCTGATAAAGACCACAACAGCCTTATTTCACTCATCGAACATCTGTATAAAAATAAAATGACACGATTTACTTGCACTGCATGGCAGTATTAAATCAAAACTCACTTTAAATCAGACTAAAATGTTTTATTTATTGTAACTGAGAAAAAAACTGTCAAGTCATCAAATAAGAACTTTTGGTGCAGTGAACAGAAACAGTTGCGTCTGGGGTTTAAAGACAAAAAGTGAATAACCTAAATGGAGTGGTGGGTTACTTGATTCCTGAAATACAGGTTGCGCATTGCGCATTTTAGTTAGAAAAAAGAAGGGGGTTAAGGGGGTGGACAGAAAGTGTGTGTGTGTGTGTGTGTGTGTGTGTGTGTATGTGTGTATGAGTGAGAAAGAGAGAGAGGGAGAGAGAGAGGGACTCATCCTTACCCAAAAGCAGCATGTCTTTGTCTTTGCACTCGACGGTGTTCCATTCATTTTTACAGGTGGCCCATGGCAGTGTCTCCTTCAACGAAGCGAACAGGTAGTACAATGTCCAGCACATAATAATATTATAGTATATGGCTATCAAGACAGATATTATCAACATGGCAATCCCGCAACCTATAATAACAAAATGAAACCAGACAATAGAGATTACACTTAAAGCAGACTTACAGCCGATTACCATTTCACTGGAAACACTTATCTGGCACATTAGAACAAGCTCAACGCGTTTTCGCCATCGGTTAATAAAGTAACGCCAGTTTACCTTGTAAAGCTGGAATCGCTTTCCAAACCGACACCGGGCCTTGGCTGGCGAACTGACCCAACGACACCTCCAACAAAAATATAGGTATCCCGGCGAGGCCTAACATGATTAGGTAAGGTATCAAAAACGCACCTAAAAAAGAGAGACAAGAGCCGATGAAGAGAAAAAGTCCTGACTCATCAATTGTGCATCAGTAAAGAACGTGAAGGAGGATCCACCACAAAGTTAAACAGCCTACTCCTAATATAAAATTGTTTTCAACTATAGAAAACATTTGTCATTTAACTATTATTTCTTTATAATACTGCATTAATAAATATGTAATAATAAATACCAAAATAACTAATAAAAATAGAACGATAATTGTACACTGTTCGCGTGTATATAAACTGACTATTAATAATCTTTCGTTTCTTTTAAGATCCGTACATTATAATACAGTCAGTGAATAAAACGAATTTTAATTCCATTGACCTAAACAAATGCTATAAGATTTAAATTACTTTCAACGAAATATACGCATAAATATTACACTCATGGACAGTCCAAACAATTCATTTTGGATTAAGAAAAATCTATCGCAAAAATCGAACTAATAATTTCTAGTGTATTGCCTCTTGATTATTCCTCACCTCCCCCGTTCTGGAAAGCAAGATATGGGAATCTCCACACATTTCCCAAGCCCACGGCATATCCCACCATGGACAGAATAAAGTCCAGTTTGTTGGACCAGTTTCCCCGAGCCTTATTCTCATCTCCTCCATCATCCTCATCTTCGTCCTGGAACAACCGTCCAGTATCATCTGAGGGGGGCTATTATACACAATTTAATAGAAACTCGTTTATTACAGACCATTACAACTCATTAAAATATAACCATAGCGATTAAAAAAAGCATCAAATCCATTAATGCTCCCCCAACAAATTTAGCTTCATTTTTGTGACAGGGGAATAAAGGGGTCGCCCTGGGCTCTGATGAAATACCCCAATGGGAATTGTACCATAAGCAGATTCTTATGTAACACATTATCCTGCAACACCACACAACAGGGGGGGACAATGACCCTCGCGTTTCACAGAGTAAACGGAATAAACTCACAAATTCATATCAGATTGCAAATTGTAACTCTTGAAGGGGTTTGTTTCAGTAGCGATGCAGTATCCTAATACATGACAGCACTTGATGTATTCAGGTTGCCCGACACATGCTCTTACTCCACTGTTGTAATTATTGTGCTGTCAGAAATAATCACTATCAGTGTTCAAATCTTCCAAGATTGGAAGCAGATTTGGTTTTGCGGTCCAATGTTTTGAGTCTAAATAACAATGTTCTTATGTCCATAACACTTTATGATTTATAACAATGTGAGAATCTTATATTTGAAAAGACAGACATATTTTTCCTTTTAAAGAGACTCATGAAGATCATACATAACCAAACCGATTTGTAGTCTAAAGAAAAAGATTTAGCCAAAGGTCTTTAATCGTTTTAATAATTAAAATTGGTTAAAAATATTAACACAATTTAAATACAGCAATATTTGTTCTGTCTCTAAGCAGTTTGAGGGCATCGAATGGATTTAGGATTGGAGTATAGCCTACATTTTAACATTTCCACATATCCACACTTCTAAAATATTAGATATTAAAATTGAAACCAAATTTCCAACCTTTAACATATTATTAGACCATTGTCATTTTATACACTTTCAAACCCTTAGATTAATTTTTTAATTCTATCGGTGGTAACAAAGTAACTTGCTGCAGTTCCACAGTGCAATATACATGTGGGAAAAAACACAACACATCATAGCGTTTGCTTTAGCTCAAGACTCTCCCCGTTACGCTCACGGGTGATTGGCTGATTCTACCGGATTGAAACGTTCATTTGTAACCACTTACCCCGGTCACCGTGCCAGGCAGAACAGATGTATTGCCATCTGTACCCAGTATGATGGTGGTCTGGCTCATGGAGGTCCAGTCACCGGTGCTGTTGTTATGCTCCGCCGAGATCCTTACAGCACTTTGATTGTTAGACATGAAGTCCGACGTTGCTTTACCGGTCGATGCATCCATTTTACCGACGGAATCCTTGCGCACGGCAGAATTAACGCCAGCAAACGTGGGTCCAGGTGCAGTGTTTTTAAACGTCCCGTATGCTTTGTTGGCTTCCATATCGCATGGCTTATTTTCCGAGGGACAAAAAGTTTTCCGTTCATTTACTGGCGGCGGCGGGGGCGCCGGCTTGCCGTTCTCCGGTTTGGTATTAGTTGTAGCTCCGACCGGTCCCCCTGAGGGCTGAGGCGGAACGCTGTTTGACGGCTGTCTCAACATTTCCCCGTGCTCAGAAAAATCCTGCAACGTTAAATACACATTAGACGCAGACAGTAGCTGTAATTAGCGTAATAATTAAATGCTATTCCACTCCTATAGCTGCACAGCGTTTAGACATATACCAACCGGTAGTCAGTACAACAAAATAGGCTATTCACGCTTCCACATTCTAACTTCTGCTACTGGACATGTCTGCTGCTCCACTTCTTTGATTTTCAGCTCACGGACGGTCGCTGTTTGCTTCTTGCTTATACCATTAGAGAAAGATTCTTTAATTTTACGCCTCATTTACCTCCTGTCATTCAACCCCGGCACATCCCCTGGTTTTATGGGCAATAGACAAGCTGCCGGGCTCGGCCGAAGCTTTTCCCCCCTGCGGCAGGCACCAGTCCCGGTGCAAGTGTGCAGTGCAATCCGGGGGTGCAAACATGGAACATTACACCAACAATTACATTGCACCACAGGA
This sequence comes from Danio albolineatus, assembly GCA_903798035.1. NCBI lineage: Eukaryota > Metazoa > Chordata > Actinopteri > Cypriniformes > Danionidae > Danio > Danio albolineatus. Next base: position 10,639,161 of record CAIGQQ010037820.1, read on the forward strand.
GAACACTGCCCTAAAAGCCATTTAAAATTGTTCAAATATTCTAGTTATGCTAAAACTCAAAGAAAATCAAAAATAAATACACGGTTAAAATCTGGCTCTATTTATGTTAATAATTGCTAATATAATAGCCTACTAAACGTATATTAATGCTATATTATTTTCGTATACCACAAATAATCATTCCATTGTAATACTGTAAAAATGGAGTGCACTAAAGTTTCAGCACCGTGGACAGCGACTAATTAATGAACGCCTTTAAAAAGATACTTTTGCGTTTCCAAAACTGTTGTAAAAAATCTGCAAAGCGTTCACAGCAAAACACACAAAGCGTAAAGTAATGAATGTGCTGTACTCACCATTTGTGCAGAGTCAACAAATGTGGGTTAATAGCAGAAAACAGCTGGAAGGACGGCAGGCAGACTGAGTTTGGCTGTGCAAAGTGCAAAGCTTTCTATATCTCCGTGGGAAAGACCGGGTTTGCGTCAGTGCATGGCAAGGTACCCTTCGCATGACATTTTCTTGATAATAGGGCTTTGATAAATCATTGGCCTTCAATTCTGATTTTTAAAGGGGCAACAAGCGCAGACGTGAGCTCGTGACACACACCAGGCAGCGCGAGACTACGTTTGGGGACGGACTGGCTCGTGACTGATTAATAAACTTGTCCCTCAGGACTATGTAAAGATGTTCATCTGACGCACAGAGAAGATTCTGCAGACGCAGGCATGGTGGGGACTGCATAGTTGACCGAGTCTTATACATATAAATAAATGGGATGACTTTTCAGCATGCAATATTATTAAAAACAGATAACAGGTCCATTTTGGATTTTCTAAGTACATCCCATAACAGTTTGGTTATGTTCAGTGCACAGGAATTATTATTTTAATTTCGATAAGGCTACAGAAACAGAAGTTTTGAATGAACTAGTCTATATTTTATATCAATGGCTAAGATAAAATCAAATAATTAACTATATAAAATTATGGAAGAGCATAATAAAACTTTTTCTGAAGTATTTATTAAGTATTTGCGTAATTCAGGGTTCTATACGTCAAACGGACGCCCACGTTCCTGCGTCACTGGCACACATATAGCCTAGCTCAAGTGTAAAAAGTGGGCGAGGTTTTTGGAGGAGTGGAGGCACTCATTTGTTAAAGTTTTACGCAAGACAAAACAGGAGTATTTTTCTATTTTTAGCTTCAGTGTAACCACACTGCATGCATCACCCCTGGAAGTACAGAAAAGCAGTGACATGATTACTTTTAAGGACTGATAGTTTCTTTGTGAAGACCACACGTATTACAGTAGGCTATAACAGATTATGCGCATGAAGGTTGATAAATATCAAAGTGCTGAATTGCTTATTATATAGATAGTGTTGCAATTTGATTAAAGATAATATAAAGTGAGTTAATCAAGAGATACATATAATATTCTCGGTAAGGTGTTATTCAATCTGCGTCCAGCTCAGTTCCTCAGTCTTGATATCACTCTATAGGCGCGCGCTGCTGCAGTGACCATCATAAATCTGCGGCCGCGCGCCTGTGATAAGCCTCTGTGCGGCTGGATTAGCTCTTCGCTCAGGGTTTAATTGCTTTGTCAACAGAGAATAATTGTAATTGATTTCTGCTTCTCTTTCCGAGTCACCTTTATACGCTCTCTTTAAAGCACGGTAAAGAGAAACAAGGTGCGCCTTAAGTAGAAAGAGTCAACAGAAATGCGCCTTTCCGTGGCCTGCTTAACATTTCCCCAATGAATTATTCGGCTTCTCAACAGTTTTAAATCAGGAATTATTAATATTTTGGTGGATTTGTCCATTTTTCGTAATTGTTTTTCTGTTTGATAATTGACAGCACACATTTTGTATCTGATTAGGAATAAATTGTTTAAATAAAGTAGTTCGCTTCACTTTATGTTATCCCATAATTAATCGCACAAGATAAGATTATGCATCAGCCGATAGTCGTTTGTCTTTAATGGGATGTTGATAAAACAAAAACGTCCCCGTAAGGTATGGAATATTAATGGAGTGTTAAAGGGCCTAGTCTACTGCGCTTTCTTCAAGTCCCAAGTAAACGATTATCAGTTTATCTCTGTCATCTTTTTCGGGTGCAACGCAAACTGGCTGCGACGGGCACGCGCATAAGGGAGCAAGACCGCTAGTGCGAGTATTGGAACATACCCAGTAGCCCATATCATTTGTTACGATATTCAAGTTTTAAAATTGTGTTTTATTTTTCTAAAATATAATATTAATAAATAGATAAATAAATAAACGTTGCAAACCACAAATGATAATTCATTTAACACATGAAGATTAACCTACTATTGACAATCGTTTATTTGATCAGCTTTCAGCATATACTGTACTACTGAAACGTCTACTCCCACTGACTGCCAGTCAAACAGAATAAGCTTGAAAGTGTGTTCCAATTCGAGTTTGTGTTCACTATGTATGCAGCTTTAAGTAGTGCAGATGGTGTGTTTACACTGAAAATTAAAACAAAAATAACCAGCTTCAATTAACCTGAATAAAAAACGGACAATTACGTAGTGGAGGGGCGGGGCTTTCAGACTTGAATGACAAAAAAATCAAGTTCATACACTTGTTTATAGAGCGTGATTTGGGACACGACTGCTATTTTTCTACAGGATTATCCACTAAGTTGTTGTGTTTTTTTTTTTTTTAGTCTTTCATTTTTTTTTTAACTCAGCATAGGCTACTGTTCTACTGATACGTTTACTCCAGAAAAAGCTTGTAAGTGTGCTTTAATTCGAGTTTGAGTTCACTATTTATGTAGTTTTAAGTAGTGCAGATAGTGTGTTCACGTTGAAAATTATAACCTAAAAATAACCACATACAAATAACCTGAATTAAAACTAAGTAGCTGAAATTTCGAACAATTACGTAGTGGTGTAATACACTGGTGTAAAGGGCGTTATTTGGGACACAGCTCCTATTTCTCCACAGGAACCTCAACTAAGTTTTTTTTAACTTAGCATTAGAAATGACTCAGGACTGCTGGCTAAATATCTGATGGATAAACAGCGAACATAACTTGAAACACTTTGGGAGTTTTGAAATGATCTGATTGGAGAAATTCTGCATGATGTTTGTGTGGGTATTATTTAATGCCTGCCTTTGAACGGATTTTGGTTGCTTTACATGTCTGGATGGTTTTATTTGGCCAATAAAAGCTAAAGACACCCAACACCATACAGTATATAGAGCTAATATCAAAACTGGCTCTGGCTGTGCTGTAATATAAAAAAAAACATCTTTATAAGAACATGAAACCTGACATTTGTGTTGACTGTACATAGACAGACAGACAGACAGACAGACAGACAGACAGACAGACAGACAGATAGACAGATAGACAGACAGATAGATAGATAGATAGATAGATAGATAGATAGATAGATAGATAGATAGATAGATAGATAGATAGATAGATAGATAGATAGATAGATAGATAGATAGATAGATAGATCTTACTCATGAATTATATACTCTAGTCATGGTATACTGACATGCATCACAAACACACATTATTTCACCTTTCATAAAAAACTAAATAAAATAAAAATTGGGAAAGTTTGTAATAATGTGTGCTGCTACAAATTTTAAGTGTCTTTTAAAAGACTTTTGGCCCCAATCAGCTAACATATATTTCAGTATACATATAGATATCTACACAATACCATTGTTGAAAATAGAAAATGCATACAATGAGCCCTTTTAATAGTTATAAAGTGTGACATATGTACATTTTTAAGATTTTCCGAACTTTTTTTTGGCTATCAGTAATATTTTAAAGTGTGGACATGTTCAGAGACCACACGACCAAACTTTAAAAATATCACTGACAGTCAGTATGAGCTAAAATGTCACACATTATAACTATTATACACTGTGCAATAATATATTTAAGTATTTAGTAATTGCCTTTAGTGATTATGGGGGAATAACCGTTTTCAAGGTATACCGTGGTTTGGAAAAGTCAAGGTTTTAAAACCGGCAACATTTTCTGTAACACCGTTCCACAGGTGTGTGTAAGACTTTTTTTATTCACATTTTTTTATTGTTGTTTTTTAGGAAAACAGTATCTCCAGCTGAAAAGATGCCATTTTAAATTGTAAAGAAATCAGTGTTTTTGAAACAAATGAAGACAGCAGAGGTCAATGATTCATTTTCATTATTAAGCCCAACATGTTTACTGCTCCAATTTTTTTTTTTTAACATTTCTCAAGAGCAGTAAGCACAATATCGTCAAACCGTGAAACCGTCATATTTTTATCCAAGGTTATCATACTGTCAGAATCTTATACCGACCCATACCTATTTGTGATTTAAATTGGTTAATATATAGAATCACAAACCCTATTTATTATATTAGGCTTTTATAATGTTTTCTGCTCCTCATAAATATTTGTTTGTTATTTTCTAGCCGCGTGTCGATGTAACAGTTTCACTCAGCATTACATCTACCGTGATGTTCTGAATGACAAAAATAATGGAAACTGGAAAACTTGAAACTTTGTGTAATGATGTAAAATGAACACATATATATATTTCAACCATTTCATTTAAACACCAATCAAAAGGAACAGTTTGTAAAAAAAAAAAAAAAAAAAACTCCTATCCATCCTTACTTGGCACTATCTTGCATATGACATTGCTAGTACCCATGTGAAAAAAAACTCATAAAAATGGACCATTTATTTGCTGAATAAATCTAAAAAAACTGAAAATGAGATTTCTCTTTCCTCCATAACTTTATATCAAGAGTCAATGAGGCTTTAATTTACGAACATCAGCAGGTTTATAGAAAATAAATAAATGAAAAAGCAGAGTTTCATTTGTCACCCAAGATGTTGACTCAGTATTTGGTCCTGCTAACTGACACAAAGAAAACAACGTCAGCTCAATACACAACTCATAAATGAGTGACATATGGTAGAAAAAAAACAACTTGTTTAATAGAATGTTACAGTTATCAAACCCTGGACTGCTTGAAGCACATAACGCAACCTCTTCACTGAATGCTGTAGGTTTGCTTGTGGCCGGCGATGTCGAGTGTGATCAGCAGTGTTCTTGGGTCTTTTCTGTTCTTACGCACTGAGATGTGACCTGGAAGATCTTCTCCTGCATAAGGAAACATACACAGAGTGAACAACAAGATTTGACACCATGTATTCACAGTGACATCAGCCTAAATGTCAGATATTTGAGCTTTCCTGGCATGAATTTACACGCAAGAGTAAATATTCACTATTTATTATAATATATATATATATATATATATATATATATATATATTGAGCAATGTAGTGGAAACGGCCTCTCTTTGAATACATCTGAAACTAGCTGGGGAAGAGAAAGACGCGATTAAAAAGACGCTGGGAGAGGATGACATGCAGTTTGGCTCCAGATGGTGAAGAAAGCTGCTGCTCACTACAGTACGACTACAGTAGGAATACAGGCGGCGCGCGCTTTATCGTGAAGGCCTGAAGACAATGACGATGATTACACCAGATAATCACTTTGATTAACTTCACGTTTCACTGCCAGGCGCAAATGAATGTTTACCCATTTGGCAAACAAGCCCTCCGCCTCCCATCATTTTTTTTCCTCCTTTGCTGCAGGTTACAGGAGATGAAAATATGCTGACTGCAGCGTTTTGAGTCAAAGAGATGAGGAGAAGTCAGACGTGACCGTCACAGTTGCAGTGGGCCGTCGCTAGGGTATTGGTGTAGCTTTTACTGTCAAATGATCAGATATTATGGCTTTTAATAAAGGTTGTTGTGACAAAGCCATAACGATGATATTTAAAATTGAAGAATATGATACATTACAACCCAGTGTCATTGTGGAGAGCTAAAAACCTTGCAAGTCATTTATTTTTTACAAGCAAGATGAGCAAGGAGTTATGAAACTCCTAGGAAATCTCTTATGGACAATAGCTTTTTAGTTATCGCTTCAGCTGTGTGAAAGGATAAAAATGTTTTGGATGATGAAATGTGAGGGGAAACACCATGTTTTGAATGCTATGTTATGACTTATTTGACAAAACAAATAAAATCAAGATGTCTTTTTTGAATGAATCAAGGTTAATTTAGTTTCAAATTTAGTTTTCATTGTAATTTGCTAGTTTTGTAATTTGTTTTGTATTTTTTTATTCATTGATAGTGTTTTGTCATTTACATGACAACGTTTTCAGCCAGAAACTAGATATTTTTTAATGCATTTACTTGTTTGTTTACACGACAGCGGTGTTTATTCACATATGAACATACAGTAGACATTTGTTTTTGGCCACATTATTAACATGAATCTGCAAAGTTAAAAGGCTCTCAGTTTTGCACAAAATGGGTTTACTCTGCCTAAACAACACAAACTTTTTGATTTGTGGCTAATGTTGCGCTTGCGAGTCGGTCTGTATTCCCCCGTGTTCTCTCTCTCCCCCGCTTTTTCCCACGTCACAGGTCCTGCCCTAATTACGTCAGCGACATAACTGGGGATTGGCTAGAGTGACGTAGGGCCTCTTATAAAAAGTGGAACGGTCGAGGAGAGCGGAGAGGGAGTTGGTTGTCGTATAGTTTGAAATTGTTGTTGAAATCTAACTATTTGTGATACTTGTTGTGGAGTGTTTTCTCATATTTGTGTGTGTAAATTTTGTTGTTGTTGTTGTGATCCCTTCAGTGTCCCTCCTACATAAATAGTTATGTTTCCTTGTGAGATCGGGTTGGCCTATAGAAAGACCGATTACCGAATCTGTCGATAATTCAAGCAGTACTTCTGCAAACATTTACATCACTTTTAAATAGGCTACAGTGAATTACAGCACTGTCTGAGATGATGTTTCAGCTACAAAATAAATATTTACCAATGTGAAACATCAAGCACAAGTGGTACTTGTTTTTGATGAATTTGCATAACCATCTACATTCTCAGAACGTGACTCAAGCATGAACTGATATAGTGAAACTACCAGCATTGTTAACTGTTTATATTTAGGTCTGCTTTGCAGGTATTTAAACCTGAAGTGGGGTTTATTTATAAACTAATTTTGAGAGGATCACGTGCTTATGATTGAACACAGCTGGTACCACATCAGGTCCATGTATTGCACCAATCAGACGAATCTTGACACACTATAAATTACCAGAGCTTTCTGCTCCGGTCATCTTTGTCTTGAAGAATCCCCCTTCCACCCCAACTCCTGCCCTTCTCTGATAGGGCGGCATGGCGGCCCAGTGGTTAGCACTGTTGCCTCACAGCAAAAAGCAAAAGCTGATCTGGGATCAGTTTACCATATGGAACACGTCCGTCAGTCAGCGCTTATACATGCATTTACTGATTCAAAGTTTGCATATGAAGGGCGACGATCGACGCACAGCTTTAATGGAAAGAAAGCGAATGCAGACACAATTTCAACGTGCTTTCAAGATTAAAAATATGAGAGAACTATAGGAAAATAGGATACTTAATGATAAGATGATAGTGGGATAGAATTGTAAAATACAGGAGAATCCCAGCAAAAATGGAAGGGTTGACATGAAGTGAACAAAAAGTGTTTGTCAAACAAAATTTTTTCGAGAAAACGCAAAACATCTTTGTGAGGGACCGCAAAAACATTTTAAAATATTTTTTTTCATAATAAATTTAGTTTAGTTAGTTCAGTTAGAATGTAATGTTTCATTAGAGCATCTCAAAATGGCATGGGAAGAGGATCTCGGAGCAGAAATTGAAAACTGGCAATGGTAGGAAGCACAAGAACAAGTTCATTCTAGTTCTGTGTGTATCAGGCATGGTTTAATACAATTTAAGATTCTGCACCGACTCCACTCGTCTAAATTAAAGCTTTCTAAGATGTTTCCTTCCATAGACCCACTGTGTGATAGATGCAATCAAACCCCGGCATCGCTCGGTCACATGTTTTGGAGTTGTTCTAAAATTGTTAAAAATTGGGATTCAGTTTTTAAATGAATATCAGAAGTGGTGAGAAAACAAGTATACCCCAGGCCTATTTTAGCTCTATTTGGTGTCAGTGATGATGCATAATTATCTAATAATCAACATACAGTGATTAGATTTATAACCCTTTTGGCACGTAGATTGGTTTTACTAAAATGGAAACGAAAAGATCCTCCACGTTGCTCCACATTAAAAAACGTCATGTCCTTTCTGCAACTTGAGAAGCAAAGGCTTTCCCTAAAAAACAAAACAAAGAATTTCCATGTAATATGGAATCCACTTATTGAGTACTTTAACAAGAGAGCAGTGATTGAACCTTAGTAGAAACACCTCAAATTTCCCTCCTTATCAGAATCAGAAAGAGCTTTATTACCAGGTATGTTCACACATACGAGGAATTTGTTTTCGTGACAGAGCTTCTACAGTGCAACAGAATTACAGAGACAGGATAAAAAAACAGATAATAAATATATTCCAAAAATAAGTAAGTGTTAAATGCAAATATACAGATGGACAAGTGTATGTACAGGCGTATTACTATATACAACGTTATATGTGCAGCTGTTATGTGCAAATTGGCATGTAAAGTGTGTTGTTAAATTAGTGTGTTTGTGTGTAACAAGTGTATTTGTTATGTGCAAATTGTCATGTAAAGTGTGTTGTTAAATAAGTGTATGTGTGTGTAAAAAGTGTATCGCAAGTAGTGATGTTGGTTCCACGATTGTTATCATCAAGTGTTCATGAGATGGATTGCCTGAGAGAAGAATCTGTTTCTGTGTCGGGCTGTTCTGGTGCGCAGTGCTCTGTAGCGTCGACCAGAAGGTAACAGTTCAAAGAGGCAGTGTGCTGGGTGTGAGGGGTCCAGAGTGATTTTAGCAGCCCTTCTGTTCGCTCTGGATAAGTACAGTTCTTGAAGAGTAGGGAGGGTTACACCAATGATTCGCTCAGCAGTCCGAACTATTCGACGTAGTCTTCGAAGGTCAGATATGAAGTACAGATGACTGATTCAATGATGGAGGTGTAAAACTGTTTCAGAAGCTCCTTTGGGAGGTTGAACTTCCTCAGCTGACAAATTATTTAGTTCTTTTATTTCTTTCTTTCTTTTTTTCAGTTTTTTGCCCCTTCCCCCCACTTTTCTCAGTTTTTTTAAGTTCTCTTACGCATATAATAATAACAACATGATGTTACAACTTTGTGTTTAAAAGGAAAAAAGTATGCATATGTAGAAGTTATCATTTGTACTCATGTAAAAAATACAATAAAGAGAATGTTTAAAAAAATATATATATTTTTTTTCTATCACTCAGTTTTTTTTCTTCTACAGTTTTTTTTTCTTCCTGCCATTTTTTTTCTTTCACCTATTTTTTTCCCCACCATCACGTCCCTCCCGGGTCTCCATAGTACCCTATATTTCTCTCTCTCTCTATATTTTTTTATTTATTTATTTTTTGAAAATGTATTTTTTTTTTTACAATTGATCTGCTAAAAACCTTTAATTAAAATCAGCTGTGCAGTGAAAGGCTTGACAGATGGCATATTGCCTACCAAAAGTAAAAAGCACACACGCCGAGTTTTCTCCTGACCAGTATGTGCTCAAATGATAGAAGGATCCATTAAACTTCAGTGCCCTGCAGAAAATGGCTGTGTGCATCAAGCCGCTGTGTGTCTGCGCTTCATAACAAACACTTTCTCAGTTTCTGCCAATGGGCTTTGATACACAGGTCTGTCGAGAAAACCAAGACACGCCGAGTGAAATTACTTGACCCCCGCAATTCCAGCTAAACAGTGCAGCGCTTTAGGATAGTTACTGCAAGATTTTGCGAGTGCAGAGGCGAGAAAAGGACTGGCGGTGTATGAAAAAGAAGCCGTTGGTGCACGTTAATTAAATGAAGGAGACAAGGCCGCTTCTACAGCCATCGTACATCACACTGCCATTTGCATTAAACATGCCAATGCAACCAAGGGTGACGGAGGCTGAAACGAGAAACGGATGAGACCGCGTAAAACATCTTGATGCATTCCTGGAGGAATCGTGACTGCTGATCAGTGAGCCACTGCGTAAATGATACAGAACCAGCGTCATAATCAAAGCAAACATTCATCTGAAGGCAGAGTTCACAGAAAACTCACATACCACATACACGTACTCACAATAACACTTTATTTCAAGTCACAATTGATGATATTAACTGCTGGGTTATTACCTGCCAATTATTGCAATGTGAAGCATTTTTTGTAGTTATAAAATATGATATTATTCTGCATCCCTAATTATACCCAATACCCAAACCCAACATCCACTTTACTGGCTATTAATAAACAGCTAGTTAGCAATTTATTGAGCTAACAGTCTTAGTTAATTTTTTTTTAATAGCATGAATTGTTAATGTTATTAAAAATTATATTTGTTTGTTCATTGCAAAAAAACAAACAAAAAAAACACTTTCATTGTATGAACAAATCATTAAAGGACTTTTGTGTTCCGTAGAAAGGAGGTTGTAATTGATGTATAGATAATTGGCAAAGTTATCATCAAAAGTCAAAGTAAACTTTTAATTCAAACGGACCAGTTCAACCAAAATAAAAAATGTAAAAAAAAAATTTTTTTATTATTTGTTAACCGACCTTTTTCCAAACCATCTGAGCAACACAAACAGTTCAGTCCATATAATGAGAGTTTAACTAAATAAAATGACAAGAAATAGAAAGAAAGGAAGGAAAGAAAAGGATTTGGAATAAATGACATTTTTGGGGGTGAACTATTCCTTTAAGGAAATACTACTTAATCATGAAATGTGACAACTGATAATTGTAAATGTATCTAAAATGTATCTATATTAGGGCAGAGCAATTAATGCAATTTCGAAATCGCAAAGGCTGCAATTTTATCTATTAATTTATTTTGATTTTTGTTCATGTTCTTGTGAGCATGATTTGAATATGTTAACCAATCAGAGCTGACGCAGCACACCGGGCAATTACAGCTAAGCTGAGCAGGAGAAAGATGTTAACTAATCAGATGTTAACTCCACGAACGACGAAGTTGAGCAGGAGAACCGAATAGGTGGTTTTGATTTATGTTAGTTTTTATTTATTGTTATGACTGGAGTTGAGGTTAGTTCATCTTAATTTATTTTATGTTGTTTGTTTTAAAGACAATTTCACTACAGTTTAAACTTAATACTTAATATTACACTTAATACTGTTATTTCATTGTGAAATGTTTTGTTATGCACTTCTTGCACTGAATACATTTAGAATGTGTGTATGGTAGCTTGTTTGAAAAAGCAAAAACAGCTGCCAAAAATCGCAAATAAAATCGCAATATTCATTCCAAGAATCACAATATGATTATTTTGTCCATATTGCACAGCCCTAATTTATATGTATTATATGACAATTTAGTTTTAATGTATTAATATTTTTAGTGTGTCATATCATTAAAAACCATAATTAATCACCTTTCCAGAATTTCTTATGTGAAACATCTTATTCGATTCTGTTTTTCACTGAAAGAACTTGTTTATTTTTGTACTTACCATTGCATACAGTATATTAGGGTTTAATGTTACATTTACAGCAGTTAAATGTACGTTTATTCCTTTATTGTAGTTTTATGTGTGTTGTGATGTTTTTTTTTTGACATCTTATACTCGTGATATTAATCCCAGCAAATAAAAAATATTGAAAAAAAAGTTGAATTCTTCATTTATGTATTTTTCATTACCAACTGAGATTTTTATAGACGCAAAACAGATGTCAGCACTTCAGTAGGTTGGCATATTGCAATTCTTTCACTTAATAAAATGCCAAATTTAAATGCAAGCCATAAAACCTAAAATACTGCTACTGATTTTTATGATAACATTCTTGCAAATCACTTTCACTAGGAAAATGTCACATTTTTAAAGCACATTCTTATCAACAGATTCTCGTTATTGATATCAATGGAAACTTTTCACTTAACAAAATCTTCTTTAAAGTGACATTAAAACACTCTTTGCACTAAGAAATAAACAGATCTTTTAAGAAACACTGACTAAAAAAAGGCTCGTTGTGAAATCAAATAGGGTTCAACTAATGCATCACTCTCAAAATCCTCCTTTAGCTTTATTTTGAAGAGTGCAGTATGGGGAAAAAAAAGTCTGCAAACACTGCAGCACTGGATACAAAAGATGCGTGATAAAACTTCTCTGTGGCTCTGCAGCACATAACCTCGTAAATCTGCGTCCTCCATAAAGGAGATGCATAAAGCAGGCCTTCAGAATCACCGGCTCACTGCAGGCCCCGTCTATCACATGATCACACCTCCATGAGGAACCTTCACCTGACACCTCAAGGACCTTTCACACCACAGACGCCTGCATCTCCTCTTACTTTACAGCAATTTAAAGCAAAGCATTGCATGGCAGATTCAATAAACAGACTGCATCTTTACCAAAGCAACTTCTGTTAAAATGTAAATATTCAGTGAAGTGTTTTGGGGTAAATGAGGTGTCATTATTCTCCTCAAAGTTCATCTAAACAATATAAGGTACTGAAAGTACACATGAAATCAGAACTAACCATTTAGGTTTTGTTAGCTTACTTTGCCAGTTTTGTGGTGAACAATTCATCTGTGCATGTCATGTAATCTAAAGCCCCGTTTACACTAGTGCGTTTTAGTTTTAAAATAGCGTTTTAGCATTAAAACGATCCGCGTCCACACTAGTGTTTCACCCAGCGTTTCTGAACATATCTCCGTCCACACTACTCCACCAAAAACGTATATCACGTGACCATTCACGCACTCTGGGCATGCGCGTTTAAGTATAAACAGGAAGCATGTGTCTCGCTCGGCATTCTAAATAGGGCTTACGCCGATTGAAACGCGAGCGATTAGCGAGTGCTCGAACAGTAACTTGCCTCTTGCGAATATATGCAGCTGTCGTAGTAAAAAAGGCAGAGTTTAACTGCACAATGGTGCCTAAAACGGACAATAGTGCAAACAACGCTCCCATTTCTGTGTCCATGTTGTTGTTTACATTGAAGACTGGTCTGCCGTCTTCCGGTGGCGTTATAGTCATGTGATAGGGGCTTGACGAAAAAGGGAAGGATACGCAATGACCCAAAAGCCCCAATCAAGTAGCGAATCTCAGCAACCACGCCTTCGTTTTCAGATGTATCTGTTTTCCCACATCCACACTGAGACGGAGCAGCAGCGCTTTAGAATGAAAACGGCCTCTCCAGCATTTCCAAAACGCTCCATTTTCAGGGCTCGAAAACTCCGGCGTAGTGTGGACGGATGGCGTAACAGTAGCAAAACTTATGCGTTTTAAAACGAAAACGCGTTAGTGTAAATGGGGCCTAAAATTAATATCTGAAAATGCACTTCCAGTTTGTTCTCAGTGAAATTCTCTGATTACGTCTGTCTGTGGTATTGGGCGTGGTTAACATACTTAACCACTCCCCTCCAACTGTCAGTTTTGATGGTGCTATGGTAATGGTGATGAGGAGGTGTCTGTTATGCTGCGTTCACACCAGACGCAGATGAAGCATCAAGCGTGAGTGATTTTACATGATTTACAAACGAATCAACGTTGTTTTCAGCCCTCATAAAGCACATAAACACAGCTATTGTCTCAATAAAATCCAAGTTAGCCATTTAGCAGCAAAGCTAGAGTCACTGGGCAGACGGAAGCCCTGCCCATGAATTTGATGCGTGAATAAAGTGGATTTGACACGTGAATGAAGCGAGTAAACTCAAAATGTTTACTCTCTACTTTCGCCTATTTACAACAATAGCAAGATTTATCCGTGCGTGCTGCATCTGGTGTGAAAACTGCATTACGTTGTGATAATTTTCACTTACTTTACTAAATCCAATCAGCTTGCAGTAGAAAAAAAACAAGCCACACCCACAATATTCTGTTTCTCTGGGAACTGCGTCACAATATGAGGAAAAAAACAAAACAAAACGGTTGCCGCTTTCAATTCATGCTGACTTTAATAACAAATTATTTTCAACAGCCAGTATGGATGTTCTAGGGACAGAAGCTATGCCTTTAAGTAAAGGAGCCAATCACTGATAGCAATAGACTGAAGAATCTTCGGGGGAGGGGCTTGGTCCAGACATGTGTTTTTATGACAGTTTCTGCAGCTTCATTGTTATGGACCCTCTGGGGTTTGTAAATGTTCTGGAATCTCAACAAATTCGTGCCTCAAAGACATGGAAATTATATCTACATAAAGCCTGAAATTGAAATTTAAATGAACTAACTAAACAAATCTTTCTCTGGTTTTGTAATCTGTATAAAAAAGGCGAGATACAATTTTTCCCATATGACCTCATGGTTTAAAATGCTATTTAAATGCAAATCATCTGACCGCATTCACTTGAACTTCCACAAACATGTAAATAAACTCATTATGGGAGATTTGCCATCAGGAAAAAGTTGAAATTTACAGCAAAAGACCAGTGTGAACAGACACAGGGTTATTCAGAACATGATATAGAGTAACACATAAGTTATTGATTCTCACAGTAATTACATAGTTTGATTGACAGGATGACGTCTGATAGCATTCAGAAACAGCAATAAAGAAGACTTGTCATAAATTTGTACCCTTTCGCTTGGGCAACCTGAAAAAAAATTTTGTTTAGAAGTTCAGAAAGTTTACAAAAAACAATTATAAACCAGTTGTTAAATTTCACTGGTGATTCCAAGTATGAAATGTAATTGTGAGGTTGGCAAACAGTTTCGAAGAATCTGATGTTTCCACATTCAAAGAGAAAGGAGCTGAACTTCTGTGCTCGAGAGGCATTTCAAAGACTTGCTTTAAAGGTACTTTGCTTACACTGAAAAAAGTGATATTTTCTTCTTTAGGTAAACAATTAATCTATGTTAATTCACTCCAATTAAAGGTTGGTTTTGGCAATCTCCAGTCTGACCATTTGCTTCTGCGTTTGGACTTGTGGCCTTTGCAGTCTGTTGACGTCAGGCTGATAGCCGCACCCCTATTACTGTTAGTTACTGTTATAAGAAAATGATGTGCAAAAAAAAGGACCGCCCCCTACTTAATATTCAATTTCGATTGGAAGTACATCAAAATACCAAAATAAAAGTCTCAGCCACTTCCAGTTAACGCGGACTTTAAAAGTTACACATAGACTGAACTTAAAAAAAGTATGTAAACCCAATGTAACTTGGAATTGTTAAGTTCATTCATTCGTTCATTTTTGGTTTAGTCCCTTTATTTATCAGGGGTGGCCACAGTGGAATGAACCACTAACATATCCAGCAAATGTTTTATGCAGCGGATTCTCTTCCAGCTGCAACCTAGTACTAAGAGACACTCATACATACTTATTCACACACATACGCTACGACCAATTTAGTTTATTTAATTCACCTATAGCGCATGTCTTTGGACTGTGGAGAAACTGGAGCACCCGGAGGAAACCCACACAAACACAGGAAGAACATGCAAACTCCACACAGAAATGCCAAATGTCGAATTGTTAAGTTTACTTTACTTAATTTTTTATAAATACACATATAATTAAATGTACTTAATTTTAAGGCAACAGGTTTACTCACTTTTTAAGTCAACTAATCACTTCAAAAACTAAAGGGCTTACTTTTTAAAGTAAAGTTAACTAATCGCCTATTAGTTAACTTCTAGCTAATCGTTTTTTTTCTGTTTTTTAATCATTTTTATTATTTGGTTTTTTTTATTATTTTTCTTATACTCATCTTTTTTTATTCCCGTTTATGTAAAGCATTTTGAATTGCCACTGTGTATGAAATGTGCTATATAAATAAACTTGCCTTGCCTATTACAGTGTATAATTTAAAACAACTAAAGTTATTTCAAAAGAAAGTCCATCAAACTAAAAAGGGCAAACTCTAACTTTAAACACAAAAGTGTATAGAGATACACAATGCACCTTTCACACCCTTAAAAGCAAGATCACTCAACACAGAGGTGACCTCCTTTATTGGAGCTCAAAGGTTGTTTATTGGAGCTCAAAGGTTGTTTACGCATGACAGATTCTCATCTTTTCCATTTAATAATCGACAACACAAGAAAATCATGACAAATGGAGGCTGCTTTAATTGATGTGGAAGCATCTGAAGGCGTTTCGGAAGGAGGGCGTTTTGCATTTCCTCCGAATACCCGACCTCCCCTCTCATCACACCTCTGAAAAGTAATTACTAAAGCAACAGAAACAGAACAGGAATCTACAGCAAGCGGAGCGCAAGCTGACAGACACGCATTTCTCTTTTTCCATTTCATTCATGCAAATGACAGCTCAGTGATATACTACACAGAACACATTAATGCTACTGTTTGAGAAGACATCCAATTCAAATCCGCAAGTTATAAATTAAATGTGAAGAACGTCAACAATAATTCCTAGCATTATTTCGAAATGTTCCTGTTGTGTACAGTCCTTTTGTTTTTGATCAGTAGATACATCAAGCCACATAAAAAGGCATATTAATTATTAGTCTACATGCTACAAGTTTTAAATGGTGCCTTGGGTTTTTGCATCCTCTGTGAACAGGCTCTTTACTCATTCTGTGCTTCCTGCACACAGTAAATGTGCTTTTGGCAGGTCATGATTAAATGCATCAATAATATTAAATGCATTTAGAAATAAATAATTTATTAAATCAATGAGATAAATTGGCTTCTTTAAAAACTAAATATGAGATTTGGTTAAATAAAGGAAATTACTAATTGCTCATCATAATGCATCATAAAAAGTTAGAGTTACTGTACCAGAGTACATATAGTGAGATACTGTACTGTATACTCTACCATTCAGGATCAGTAAGATTTTGTCTAAAAATCTAAGAAAGATGTAAGTTAAAAAACAGAAAAAAGTAAGATATTACTTAAATTAAATAAATTAAAATGTAAGAATATTACAAAAAAGGAAACAATTTAAAAAGTTAAACTTCTTTAAATAACTAAAAATGAGAATTGGTGAACTACTAATTGCTCATGAAAGCTTCATAAAAAGTATTGTTGTGGTAATAAGTTACAGTTACTATACCACAGTATATAATGTGTGACATAGGGAGACACTGTATACACAACCAGTAGGATTTTAAACATATATTTTTAAAATTGTATATATATATATATATATATATATATATATATATATTAATCAGAATTTACAACAGTTTTTACTTTATTATAGCTACTATTATAAGCATTAATAATCAAAAAGAAGTCAAATATTCATCTAACATTCATAATGTTAAAATCGGTCATTTTTCACCACCATACGAGAAACCACCAGATGGTAAAACTATCAAAAACAAACAAATAATATTTGATTAAATAAAAATATTAAACAGCACAATTGTTGCCACTATTGATATTAATAAGAAATGTTTTTGAGCAGCAAATCAACATATTAGAAGACTGTGTTTGTATACTGTGTGTATGTATATTGTATATATATATATATATATATATATATATATATATATATATATATAT
>CAIGQQ010037820.1:10664454-10682259 GCA_903798035.1 Danio albolineatus
TCTATCTATCTATCTATCTATCTGTCTGTCTGTCTGTCTGTCTGTCTGTCTGTCTGTCTGTCTGTCTGTCTAACTATCTATCTATCTATAAAACTTCGATCACTGCTATTACACACTATCCTGTCAATCCACCCATCTATCGTTCTGTTGCTCTAACACTCTAATGTTATTTGATGTATTTGTTTATTTGTTGTTCTTTGTTATTTTATCTATTGTTTTGTTTAATATTCAATTATCTGTCCATCCGTCTATCCATTTATCGTTCTGTTGCTCTATGATTCTAATGTTGTTTCATGTAATTTGTATTATTTGTGGTGCTTTCTGTCATGTTATGAACCACATCACTTCGTGATGTAACAAAAAGAAAAACAAGAAAAATATCCTAATTGACCTAAAACGTCAATCTATCTACCTAACTGTCCATCCATTTATCCATCCATCCTTCTATTGTTCCTTCTATCCATTCATCATTCTATTGATCACTGCTATTACACACACTATCCTGTCAATCCACCCATCTATCGCTCTAACATTTTGTTTATTTGTTGTTGTTTGTCACTTTATCTATTGTTTTATCTAATATTCAATCTATCCAACTGTCCAACCGTCAATCCATCCTTGTTCTTTCTGTCATTTTATATTTGTTTATCTAATATTCAATCTATCCATCTGTCCATCTATACATTTATCCATCCATCCTTCTGTTGTTCTGTCCGTTCTGTTGTTCTGTCCGTTCTGTCAATCTATGGTACATCCGTCCATTCATCCATCCATCAATCAATCTATGGTACATCCGTCCATCCATCCATCCATTCATCATTCTGTTGTTCTAAAATTCTAATGTTCTGTTTTATGTATTTTTTGTTTATTTGTTGTTCTTTCTGTAATTTTAACTAATGTTCCTCCAACCATCCAGCCATCCTTCTATTGTTCCGTCCATCCATTCATTCATCTGTTCATTGTTCTACAGTCTACATCCTTCTATGATCTGTGCATCCATCCGTCCATCCGTCCATCCATCCATCCGTCCGTCCATCCATCCATCCATCCATCCATCCATCCATCCATCCATCCTTCTATTGTTCAGTCCATCCATTCTTTCATCTATTCATTGTTCTATGGTCCGTCCATCCTTCTTTTGTTCAGTCCATCCATTCTTTCACCTATTCATTGTTCTATGATCCGTCCATCCATCCATCCCTCCATCCATATATCCTTCCATCCATCCATCCATCCATCCATCCATCCATCCATCCATCCTTCTTTTGTTCAGTCCATCCATTCTTTCATCTATTCATTTTTCTATGGTCTGTCCATCCATCCATCCATCCATCCATCCATCCATCCATCTATCAATCGTTCTGTTGTTCTGAAACTGTAATGTTCTGTTTTATGTAATTTTTGTTTATCCATAAATCGATCCATCCATCATTTTCAAATCTATTTATGTTTTTAACTTGACCTTAATATATATATTTTCTATTTTAAAATGCTCTATCACTACCTTTTTATAATCTATTTTTATTCTACCCTCTTATAAATAAAACTAGGAATGATTGTATAAAATTACCTTATTTCTTATATTCTTTAATTACTTTTGTTGTTCTTACTGCTAAGACACTTTAGATAAAGCATCTGTAAACATTTGTAAACCCCTCATGTATGAGATCATCATTTTATTATTTCAATTTTAGGATCAACAATCAATAACATGCTTTCTGTATTTACACAGACACATGCAGACACAGTGTAAAAGTCACAATATTATGGAAATAATAAAAACTAGCCTTTTTTTGTCCCAGCCTGCCCCCAATGACAGTGGAGCAACTCTATCAATCTCAGAGGCTTACTTGTAGTGGCAATGATGCAGAACTAATAGCTTTTAATCCTGACGCAGCTGACAACACGAGGGTCTGCTCGCTCACACAAAGAGCACAATCAATGACGAGACACACACACACACACACACACAGAGAGAGAGAGAGAATACACTGATAAAGAGAAACCACGGCATCAACAGAGCAGTAAGCAACACTACAACAGAAGGAGAAGGGGAATACTCAAAAAAAGAAAAGAAAGAGGAGCAAAGTTGAGGTGACTAAAGTTTGAATAAGATTAGTTTCTCCTCTCTTTATGTAACTGCACTGGGAGCTTTTCTTTTTTAGCTTTTAGATTTATTTGAAACATATTTTTTTTTTTTGCAAAGCATTTGTGTGATTAAATAAAAATATTAAACAAGATGTTTCTAATTCTTTGCCTAATTAAACTGCTCCAAACTGTTCGAGTACATCACTGTTAAATCTTAAACATGTAGAGAAGTAACACAATTCTCAAATTCAGGTAACTCACTTTATACAAGACTTGACAGCTGATATCAAGAGACGACACTGAAGGTGTGATAGATAAAAAGTCAGGTCAATGTAATTAAGAATTCTAATGAACGCCATCAGACATTACATGGAGCAATAAGTACCAAATCAGGCCTAATTGCTTATTGAATTCGTTAAGAAGAGAGGATTTGTGAGTCATTTGCCACGCTGGAGATGAACTTTGTTATCAGTGATGACAACAGCTCATAAATATGATTGATTGAAAACGAGCATGTAATTACTTTCATTTTTGATGAGTCAAATAGTTTCCAAGGAAATCACACTTCCCAGGATGCAACTGCTCTTAAAAAATAAAAATAAAAATTCACTCAAAAATGGTCAAAATGATTGACACCTTTGGCGAATAAGAGCCAAGAATGCAATGAAAATTAATTGTAGCATTTATAACTTTAGTTCAAAATCTTTCATTGACATAAAACAATAAGAGGGTGGGGGTGTTCTCATTATGAAAGGTTTTTTTTTTCTCCCTCCAATACACAGTCAAAATTTTTGGCACCCTTTATTCAATAGATTTGCACCCTCTATTAGCCCAGAAAACAGTTCTGAGTTCTGAATGCAGATTGGAGGAAACCTGGAAAGATTTTCTTTACATAAATCTTTTCAGATTCTTCAGGTTTTCTTGTCCATGTTGGTGCTCTTTATTCTTTTCAATTCAATTTAATTCATCTTTATTTGTATAGCGCTTTTACAATGTAGATTGTGTCAAAGCAGCTTCACATAGAAGGTTATAGTAAATTGAAAATGACAGTTTAGTTATTAATGTTTATAGTGTATTCTTCAATCCACTTATTTTCAATAGTGTTCAAGTGAGGGGATTGGGCAGGCCATTGTGTGCTCAGTGAACCATTTTTGTGTCGACTTTTATGATTGGGTTGAATCTTAGAAGATCCAGCCATTATAAGACTTCTTGTATAGACAGTCTAATTTTTAGGTTTTATCTGTTGATATACAGTATATGTATCTATCCATCCATTTTCAACCACTTATCCAGGACTAGTTCGTGGGGGCAGCAGTCTCAGCAGGGAACTCCAAACTTCCTGCTCTCCAGACACTTCCTTCAGCCCCTCCAGGGGCCTCCCAAGAAGTTCCCAAGAGAGCTGGGAAACATAGGCCAAATGCCAATTCTATCCCTTAGCCTTTCCACTTACTACTACCCCTGATTTAATGCGTTCTCACTAAGAGGTAGGGGTATCCCTATTTTCTTTGAGCTTGGAGGTATAGGGGTAAGGGCAAGTGCCATATAGCCCTTCAAACGAAGAATTTTCAGGACCATACTACAAATGAAGAGGCATGAGAAATCTCCCTGAATATACTAGAAAAAGCAGCAAAATGGTGAGCAAGGAGACCCTTAAATGTAAAAAAAGTAAAGAAAATGGGGCATTAATAAGGATTTTTCTACAAACTAGCATCTGATTTATTACATTCATAACTGCATTAATTCGTCATGGTCATAAATTGCAAAAAACAAAACAAAAAACAAAAACGCTCAGTTTCGCTAGCAATCATCACATAATAACAAAAAAAATATATTCAATATATTTTAAATTCAGATTAATTCCTTACATTTATATAGCGCTTTTCTGGGCACTCAAAGCGCTTTACACAATGGGGGGGATCTCCTCATCCACCACCAGTGTGCAGCATCCACCTGGATGACGCGACGGCAGCCATTTTGCGCCAGACCGCACACCACACACCAGCTGATTGGTGGAGAGGAGACAGAGTGATGAAGCCAATTGTGACATGGGGATTGTTAGGAGGCCATGATGGGCAGAGGCCAGTGGGCAGATTTGGCCAGGATGCCGGGGTTAAACCCCTACTCTTTTTCGAAGAACATCCTGGGATTTTTAACGACCACAGAGAGTCAGGACCTCGGTTTAACGTCTCATCCGAAAGACGGCGCTCACTGAGCAGTATAGAGTCCTCGTCACTATACTGGGGCATTAGGACCCACACAGACCACAGGTTGGGCGCCCCCTGCTGGCCTCACTAACACCACTTCCGGCAGCAACCCAGCTTTCCCATGTGGTCTCCCATCCAGGTACTGACCGGGCGCACCATGTGAGAGTTGCAGAGAGCTAGCTGCCGACTAATGAGATAACCTCCCCCCTCTGACTTGACAGAATAGGCCAGAAAAGTATGGTGGCAGTGAATAGCTTTTTACTGCACATTCAGCACACCGTTAATGTTGTTATTTTTGAGATTACATTGATGAATTTGAGCACAGTGTACATGCAAAGTCCAGTTTCATGCTTTTTGCAACGTGATCCAACAATCGTGACAGAGGTGCGTGGGGAAGTCTGGAGGCTTACACACTGTCAAGCTGAAAACAAACTCCAACTATTCTAGAGTTAACATACAGCACAAAACAACTTTGCCAGCGAGCAATCTGTATAATGTGTGCACCTTCTAGAACGGCTATTGGAGATAACATCTCATGTGACGTATGAGCTAGTGACGACATATAATGACGTGCGTGTAGTAGTGGCGGTGTCCCAATTCATAGAAGAATATCCCTACCACTTCACACATGGTTTCAATGGCCAAGGGGATGATGCAGGCATAGTTCCCCTTACATGTTCTGGGTCTTCCATGGGGCAATCTCCTGATAGGACAAGCCAAAAAAAAAAAAAAAAAAAAAACTCCCCAGGTTGGAATCCAGGAGGAATCCGAAATGAAATGTCTGAGCAACATCAACTGGCTGGTCTGGATGTGGAGAGGCAGCGACTCTACTCTGAGCTCATCCCGGGTGACAAAGCTCCTCACGCTATGTCTAAAGTTGATGAGTACCATCTTTACATAGTTGTCTTTACATTGCTAACCAATGTGAACAGATGTCGCCAAATGAAGTCAACAGTGTGCATACTCTCATATATACTCAAAACATTTATTTCATTAAAAGAAAAATTCACTCAATATTTCAATTAAAAGTTTTGATTCTGGGATTGTTTTTAAATTAAAAGTTAAAAGAATAGATGAAGCAGATTTGTTTTCACAGCATTTTTTGCTCATTTACAAAGGTGCCAATAATGTCTCATTTCTCAAAAGCATACTTGGTGTTCATTTCAGAGAGGATTTCCCCAAAAGAAATGCTGTGACATAGCACACCATTCACAGGCACGCGCACGCACATACACAGAGAAAACAGTTACCCTGTGAACTCCCAGGGGACACTGCAGTGATAATGCGAGCCATTGTGCCTGAAGGATCCCAGAGACCTTGTGGGGAGAAATACAGCTCTGGCTTAATGTCTCTCTCTCTCTCGCTCTCCCTCCCCTACAAACAGACAACTATTAATCCTCCTCGCTCTTCTGTTAAAACAGCTTTAAGAGGACAAAGCCGCAGCAACATTATCAAGGCTACATTATTCCTTCATTGGGGCTTATTTTAGAACGGAATAAATACATACAATCAGTTTTAAAGGAAATGCTCTTAATTTATGTAGATTGACAATATACTCTTATACTGTATACACTTACAGGCCACTTTATTAGGCATATCTTACTAGTACTGGGTTGGACCCCCTCTTGCCTTCAAAACTGCCTTAATCCTTCGTGGCATAGATTCAAGATTCTAGAAATATTCCTCAGAGATTTTGGTCCTTATTGACAAGATAGCATCACACAGCTGCCATTCCACCAAATGGTGCTCTTTTGGATTTGGATCTGGTGACTGTGGAGGACATTTGAGCACAGTGACCTCAATGTCATTTTCAAGAAACCAGTCTGATATGATTTGCGTTTTATGACATGGTGCATGATCCTGCTGGAAGTAGCCATCAGAAGATGGGTACACTGTGGTCATAAAGGGATGGACATGATCAGCAACAATACTCGGGTAGACTTTGGCGTTGACACGATGCTCAATTGGTACTAATGGGCCCAAGCTGTGCCAAGAAAATATCCCCCACCACCACCACCAGCATGAACCGTTGATACAAGTCAGGATGGATCCATGCTTTCATGTTGTTAACGCCAAATTCTGACCCTACCATGTGAATGTCGCAGAAATGGAGACTCCTCAGACCAGGCAATGTATTTCCAATCTTCTATTGTCTAATTTTGGTGAGCCTGTGTGAATTGTAGCCTTGAATAGTTTCCTGTTCTTAGCTGACAGGAGTGGCACCCGGTGTGGTCTTCTGCTGCTGTAGCCCATCCGCCTCAAGGTTGGACGTGCTGTGCATTCAGAGATGCTCTTCTGCATACCTCAGGTGTAGCGAGTGGTTATTTGAGTTACTGTTGCCTTTATATCAGCTGGAACCACTCTGGCCATTCTCCTTTGACCTCTGGCATCAACAAGGCATTTGAACCCACAGAACTGCCACTTACTGGATATTTTCTCAGTTTTGGACCAAACCCAAGGGATGGTTAATACTCAAAACAGCCCGTCAGACACCAACAACCATGCCACGTTAAAAATCACTTGCATCATTTTTTTTCCATATTCTGATGCTCGGTTTGAATGGCAGTAGTTCATCTCGACCGTGTCTACATGCATAAATGCATTGAGTTGCTGATTAGAAATTTACGTCAACAAGCAGTTGGACAGGTGTACCTAATAAAGTGGCCGGTGAGTGTATAAACAAATGCACTTAAGTACTATTATTAAAATATGTATTATAATATTAGTAAATTTGCACTATATAGAATACAGGAAAATAATTGTTCATATTTTAAATTTTTCAGCCACTAATGAAATGTGTGTAGTCTATGTTAGAGACTCTATTTTTAAAATTGCAATTTTTTTTTAGACTGGGTACTTTAAAATCTATCTGTTCAGTGACTGCAGGTGGATAATAGCAACCTTGCTAAAGACTGGCACAAAACGCATTTCCTTTTGAGGTCAATGTACTGTTCTGCACTGTCCCTGACCTCTCTCTTCTCACCTGTCCATGACACAACTAGTAAAGCATCATATTAGCACAACATGACCAAATGACTGGTTCACCCTTTTGGTCAAGCTCAATTCCTCAAAAGTGTCAACAGAAATCTGGATCTGACAAAACAAGCACGTGCACTGAAAACACGTAGGTCACAGCCAACGAAACCCCTTGCCAGAAATCAAACAAAATCAAACACCCGCCCGTTAACGCACCGGGGCGGAGTGAAAGAGCAGACACAAAGGCGCGGGGAAAAAGGGGGGACAAACGGTGGAAATGGAGGCTTTTTATTCTCATCAAAGTGTTCAGCCTTCACACGCTGGGAATGTCGGAGATAAGTGATGCTCGTGAGCCGTTTCCCAGCCCAGAAGGAGGCGCTCGGCGAGTCTACCTGGAGAACAGGTCTGGGGGAAAATTAATAATTATCATCATCGCTAACACCAACGGGGAGCAATTCATCATCAGGCCCTTTCCAGCGCTATCGTGTCGGAGCAGAGCGTGCGGCAGCCAGATACAATTATGCGGCGAGCTGCGGAGGAGGGAGAGCTAATGCGCTTTTGATGGGGTTTATTCACGCGTGCGAGGCGTCACACTCGACCACCTCGAGCTCTTCCCCCCTCTCTCTCTCTCTCTCTCTCTCCCATCCAGCCGGTCTCCCCTTATTCTGTGCACAACACAGCACTGAAACTCCCGTTGTTCTGCTTTTCCCTCGGAGTTTGACGTTCCGCCGCACTGGAAGCGAATACACGGGGTTTAATTAGAGGGGAAGGACATTACTGCAGGAACACTCACAGTCACCTACATCCAGTACAACAAACTTTAGCACAGGCTGAAACAGCGGACAAAACCACTCTGCGATTGTTACTTACAACAGAGAATAAAATCTTTTCTGTTTTAGGAAAAAAGGAGGTGTAAAAGGCAATTTGTTTATTTGTATATATGCTAATATCGTAATTGTTGTTTTGATGATAAGCAAGCTGATATTATCCAATAGATCATGGGGCTTACTTTGCACAAAACAAAGCACTTTAGAGGAAAAAAACACATTCACTCAAAAAAATTGCATTCTAGCAGCAATGGAAGTCATGTTAAAGTAACAATTCAGTACAATCGATGTACACAATTTAATCAGGTATAATTCAATGCACTTTTGTAAATGTACAGTACTTGTTTAAATGAGCTGCAACAATACAATTGGGACCCTGAATGTCAAAATCAGTCATAATTGTGAATCTAAAAAATAATTAAAACATTTTTGCTGCTTGCTCAAACTACTCATTTATAATGTTTTTATTCAAAACAATTCTTGAGATTTTTTAGGGAGATAACTTGATTGTTTTATGTTCAAATTAACTTAAATTAATTCATTCATTCATTTCCCTTTATTAATCCGGGGTCGCCACAGCGGAATGAACCGCCAACTTATTCAGCACATGTTTTACACAGCGGATGCCCTTCCAGCTGCAACCCATCTCTGGGAAACATCCATACACACTCATTCACACTTAGACACTACGGACAATTTAGCCGACCCAATTCACTTGTACCACATGTCTTTGGATGGTGGGGGAAACCAGAGCACCCGGAAAAAACCCACACGAACGCAGGGAGAACATGCAAACTCCACACAGAAACGCCAACTGACCCAGCCGAGGCTCGAACCAGTGACCTTCTTGCTGTGAGGCGACAGCACTACCTACTGTGCCACTGCATCGCCCCTTAACTTAAATTTGTAAACTTAATTGATTTGTGTTGGGACAACATGAAGGAACTGTGTGGAACCCTGCATTTTCTACAGTGTACAAGACAATATTTGGCTGAGATACAGCTACTAAAAATCTGTAAACTGAAGCTCCAAAAAATCTAAACAGATAAAAAATTTAAAGTTGTCTGATTGAAGTGCTTAGGAATGAACATTACTAATCAAAAACTGGCTTTCGATATATTAACAGTAAACAATGTAAAAAACAAAAAAACAAAAAAACAAATAAAAAACAAAACGATTGCATTATTGTTCTAATGCAGGAGGGCCAAAAAACAAATATCACTGATAACCAAGGGCCAAAGCTATATACTAAAATACAGTATATTACATTAAAGTTGCCATGTGTAATTTCCTAATTTATTTAATATAATATTAAAATAAATAGAAAATATTACTTTAAATTGTATTAATTAATGCAGTATAACTTTTAAAATGATATCTTATAGAAATAAAAATATAAACACATTTATAACCCAGTGGAGTTCAATGCTAAATACACTAAGCAGAATCTGCCTTTGATTTGATTAGCTCACCAAAGTCTCTGCTTTGTCGGGTGACAGTATGTACATTTAAACAAAATCTGATCCATTTAATTGAAACATTTAATTTCAGTTAGCTTTTAACGATAAAACTAACATCTACATCAAATCTCGAAACCATCTCCATCATGTTCTCTCTCTTCTTACATGGGATGGCGGGCCAAATTAAAGGTTACTATGGGCCAACTTTGGCCCGTGGGGCATAGTTTGGGCATCTCTGTTCTAATGGTTTTTGTTTTAAAAGTAAAATCAATAATTCAGATCCATGTAATGTATTTTTGGATATTTCTAAAATATGCTGTGGGGGAAAAAATAATATATTTATTTTATTTATTTTTTTGTTTCTTTTTTTCCATTTTTATAATTGCTTTATAATTAATAACAGTACTGTAATGTAATATAAATTATGAATGTATCTCTAAATTTCAAGTAAAACAATTTATTAGAAATAAAAAATAAAAATACGGCTTATATCTGCCCCTCGTGTCTGTCACTGTCAAATTGCACCCCCCCTCCTTTCACTGTATGGTTCAGTCCGTCAGTAGCGGGAAGAGAGTTGATGCTTTGTTGAGTGCGATCGTCAGGTATACTGTCAAAGCAGCGATGTCCTCAAGTTTAACATCAGCCGCGTCCCAAATCGCATACTTATGCACTATTCTACGCCATTTTATAGTATAAATAGTGTAAGTAGTGCGTTCACACTGAAAACTCTACAAATAACGAGTGTACTTTTATTACCCGGATGATGCACTCATCATCATTTATGGGTCTCGGCTTATTTATGGGTCTCATTGTAATATAACTTTGTGTCGTATTGATTTTTTTTCACTGTTTCAGTGTATTGCACATTGTATGAGATACTATTGCGTTTAGAAATGTACAATTTTCTGTGAATATTTGATTACTGTTCCTTTTTTGTACTTCATTTACATTTGAACAATAAATCATCTTTTAGCTACTGTCATGGCCGTTCTCTTACTAAATACTGATAAGTAGTGGACAAAATCAATAATAAAATGCATATGTCAGTATAACTACATTGCAGACAAAGAGTTTGGATAGCTAGCTTGGTAGTAGGGGGCCCATCCTCATATTTTTTCATGTGGGCCAAAATTGCTAGTGGCGCCCCTGATTGTATTAAAAGGATTTTTAAAAATAGTAAAACTAAACTGTTTAAATAGGGGACTTGTAAAAGGAGCCCTTTATTTTGTGGAGTGTTCCTTTAACAAATATGGAGAAACATGAAAAAAATAAAAACAGCACCATATTTACTTATTTTCCCCCACATACAGTATAATCATTACCAGTATCGCTCGCCACAGCTTAATGTAACATGAAGTGTCCTTAAGGCAAATCACCACTGACACAAACATTACACACAATCATTCCGAGATGCTCTTCAGCTGCAGCGAACATGAAAAATGTGCCACAAACAGACAAGCTGCTGGTCCTCAATGTTAGCTGCATGTTTTTATCAAACAAACACATTGTATTATCACACAATATATTTATATATATTTTTATCAATATATAATATAGTATAGCATTTATTAATCATAGTTCAACATTAGGCACCACGGTGGCGTAGTGAGTAGCACGTTTGCCTCACAGCAAGAAGGTCGCTGGTTCGAGCCTCGGCTGGGGCAGTTGGCATTTCTGTGTGGAGTTTGCATGTTCTCCCCATGGTCGCGTGGGTTTCCTCCAGGTTCTCCTGTTTCCCCCACAAGTCCAAAGACATGCTGAACAGGTGAATTGGGTAGGCTAAATTGTCCGTAGTGTATGAGTTAAATGAGTGTGTATGGATGCAAAACAAACGCAAGTGCAGGTTGCCAGATTGAGGACAGAAGCGAGTGATTTAAACCCTGTTCTAAATAAAAGCAACGGCACCCGATAGAAAGAATATTTTTCAAATGAAAAAAGAGATTTTGTCCTAACCAACATCTCGAATTGATAGAAACGGCTTCTATTTCTCACAGCTGAACAGAAAACTATCAAAATGATCACCTCAGGTACACCTCATGTGCTTTATTCAGTGTTAAATGCAAACAATGTGAGTTTGAATGCCATTGTACATGACATTTATTGCCATATACTGAAAGCAGCAGCAGATAGTTTACCTCGAACACCTTGAACCGTTTGAAATGGAACTTTAAGAACTGAACATATATGAGTGATTTAGCATGTACATTTAATAATGTTAAAGAGGGTTAATGTGTATCAAATAGATTATAAAAATTACCATTTTGTGAGTCAGTGCATATTTTTGTGAATGGCTGTATTTACATTTCTGTCCTGTTTTTTCTAGTGCAAACAACCAAATTGCTTATCACTGCATATCTCGTCACGAAGCTTGTTATTGGGACATGCGGTTACAATGTAACCTGCTCACCTAATGTTTACTTTCATAATATTTCTATCATTTGCTAATCAATAACCTCATGTGAAACTGAATCTGTCTCATTTCAGAGTCTGCTACTGTCCACCGGAGGTCGCATTTCGATCACGAAAGCATGCTTTCAGACCCTTTTTGAATAAATGAATGGAATACACGGTTTTCCACCATGGCAACCCAGAGTACTGAAATATAATTGGCTAAACTGGCATTAGGCAGGTTAAAATTACCAAAACAAAGACAGTGTTCCGGCACAGAATATCTGACTTCAGCATTGTTTTTCAGATAAACAAGTATGTTCACTTAGCATGTTTCTTAAATACCTGCAAACATATTATGGTATTTTTATGCTTTAGAAGAGTCTTAAACTTACATACAGCCCCTTAAACTAATGAATTATTAAAATCCAAAGTTGTGCTTGTTAACAATAGTAATGCACCATGAGTTAACATAAACTTATGTTTTTTAGCTTAAATAACATTAATTAACATTAACAAAGATGAATAAATACAGTAATTATAGTATTACTAATTGTCTGTTCACGTTAGTAAATACATTAACTAATGGGCCATTATTTTAAAGTGTTACCAAAAGTTTTTTGGGGGGCTGGAACTTTGGTCCTTCTTGATGCATAAAATGCAATTCAACAGCTTGCAAAAAAGATAAAGCTTTAAAAAGATAAACAAGCCAAAACCACATAGTTGAATGATGTTGAATGACATAAATGCATCAATGGAAGTCACTACACTGAAAGGTACACTGAGGTAGGTGGTTGAAAACAATTTATATGGGCTGAATAAAAAAAAAATAATAATAATAAATAAGTTGAAAACTACTAAATTGTATTGGTTTATGTAAATTCAGCCCAAATAAATTGTTTGCGACCACTTACTTAAAAAAAAAGAAAAAAAGAAAGAAGAAGAAATCCAATGAATCATTTTTTTCAGTGAAGTATTAATGTAGCTTTGCTTATGTATTTCTCTATTTAAAGCTGGGGCGCCCAAACGTTTTCATACAGTATGAAGGACCAAAAGGCAAATATCATTAAGAGCCATGGGCCAAAGGTAAATATATCAAGCTACTGTATATTACATTAAAGTTGCCAAGGATAATTTCCTAATTTACTTTATAAGACTTAAACGTAAATAGAAAACATTACTTTAAATCATATTGACTAATGCAGTATAACATTTAAAACAATCACAACTATAATACAATGTAATTCAATGATGAATACACTAGTCAAGCAGAATCTGCCTTTGCCTTGATTTGTCCCCCATCCGTCAGGTAACAGCATGTACATTTAAACAGAATCTGGTTAATTTACACCATTTAATTGAAACATTTAATTTCAGTTAGCTTTTAACAATAAAACAAACAAACAAACAAAGTTACATTAGATTTGAAATGATCTGAAATCTTTAAATCAATATTCTTCCTCTCTTCTCAGGTGGGATGGTGGGCCAAATCAAAGTTAACTGTCGGCCAACTTTGCCCGAAGGCCCTAGTTTGGGCACCCCTGATTTAAAGACTAATAAAGAACCACAATTTTTGCTAAAAATCACAACGACATTTACATTTTTAGGGTGAATTAACCATTTAAAGACACATACTGAATGTAACATAAAGAGTTTGACACATTTAACTTTTTTCTTTTGGAGGAGGGAGGTGAAAGAGAAAGCAGAGGAGATAAAGAGAGAGAGAGAGAGAGAGAGAGAGAGAGAGTAGCGGAGAGCCTGTCGTCCCTGTGGACATGGTGAAGCGAGGACCAGTGCAACTGTAAGAGCGAGCGTTATTTGTCTTCCGCCGGCCGAGCACGAGAGCGCAGGGTAGCGCTGTTCATTTAATGCAAGGTTAGGCAGCCTGATGTGATGAATGGACTGTCGGCAGGAGAATAAGTCCGTGCACTCAATCACAGGGATGACAGCATTTTCCCTCCGTTTTTTTTGGGGTGCCTCCATAATTACATGACAAAGCAGTGCAAAACAGGGTGCCGAATCCCATCTACGACCATAAACGGAAGTTCTCCTCATTAAATTCAAGGCTATGTCAAATCTGCACACTGCTTTACCTGCCCTCCATCTAAAAATAGAAGTTTTTTTTTAAACGGGGAGGAAATCAGAGTGTGCTTTTCCATTACTGGAGAGCGGCAGAAAAATGAGATGATGTTTACAAACTCCATTAAATCCACAGTAACTCGGAGAGGGGAAGGGAGATAATAATACGCTATTGATTAATCCATAAAAGCTATAACAAAGAAGCAGGAACAATAAAGCTGGGACAAAACTGGGAGACAAAAGAAAAATTACACTTGAAATTTCAGTTGCTCTTTTCGTTCCGTCTCTCACCAAGTCTCTCTCTCACACACACACACACACACTGACATGAATGGTGACCTAGTAAACAACATACACTGAAAAGCAGAACACGATGTCTTGAAAGAAAAAGATCACACAGACATGAAGGTTCTGACGTTATTTGCTCGCCCTCATGTCGATCTGAATTAGTATAGCTATTCCCAAATGAAACACACAAAGAAAATTGCGCTGGCTTAATTTATTTGGTCAAACTACATGTGATATCAATGCAATATCATATAATAATAATTACAGTCTGAAATATCCCTTTTCAGCTTTATTATAGTATTATTCTAGCCAGAGAAAATGGTAAAATTCACTTTAACATGCAGGTAAAAGTTGGTAATTTTTTTCTTACGAGAAAATTTTACTATACAATAGCTCATGTAGAAAAACCTAGATAAATGTATTGTATTGATGTATACTTGAATTAGTTTAGCTTTTGAGGCTAAACGTCATTTGTTTAACATGTGCCACAACTTTCTTTGATCAAAAAAAGACATATAATATTATTATGGTTTAAGATTATATATAGAATTTTAAATTGCTTGTTTAATACATATATAAAAATGTATATAAAAAATGCCATAAAAACTTTAGAAATCATTTAAATACTCCATATTTTGTGTAAATGGTGATAGAGTTCATGTTTTCAGAACTGTTTAATAAATATAAAAGTTCAAGAGAGACACATTTATTTAAAATAGAAATCTTTTTATAGCATAATACACATTTTATAATCAATTTAAATGCAAAGCTTTTAACTGCAGTCTAGCAACATAAAGGCTGGTTTATACTTCTGCGTTGAGTGATCGCATAGTGCCTAGTTCATAGCTGTGCATTTATAGTTCTGCGTGCTGTTTGAGTCACTCTGCAATAACACTTCCGAATTGCTAGCTGGCAACGAGTTATGTTCCTGTTTCAATTTTTTCACAGGTGTTTTGTTTTTTCTTAACGCTACCATAATGTACAAGTTGCTAAAACTCGCTCATTCTAAAGGCTGATTTATACTTCTGCATCAAGCACAGGCGTATGCTCCGGCGCAGCCTACATGTGGTTGCACAGTCCTTGCCGTGGCACACCTCTCAAAAAATGCAACTACACATCGCAACCACGCAAGTGTGGAGGGAGTCCAGTTAAGGAGCTCTAGATGGAAGCTGTTGTTTTTTGTTGACCTTATGATTAAAATTGTTGCATGTCCGATTCCCACCCCAAAATGAGCGAGTTTGACCCACTTGTCCTATACACTCTCAGAAATAAAGGTACGCGAGCTGTCACTAGGGTGAAACCTTTTTAAAAGGTACACATTTGTACTTAAAGGGTCTGTACTGGTAACTCAAAAGTATATATTAGTACCTAAATATTTAAAGAGGAACACTTTTGTACTTTTTAGGTATTAATATGTACCCTTGAAGTAATAATATGGACCCTTTAGGTACAAATTTGTAACTTTTTGAAAAGGTACCACCCCAGTGACAGCTCGCGTACCTTTATTTTTGAGAGTGTAGGGTATCAAAACACATCAGAATCAAAACACCAGCAAAGAAACTCGACACAGAAGAACATAAACACCTACTGCCAGCTAGCGTTGCAGAAGTGTTATTGCAGAGCAATACAAACAGCGCGC
The DNA here is from genome assembly GCA_903798035.1 of Danio albolineatus. NCBI lineage: Eukaryota > Metazoa > Chordata > Actinopteri > Cypriniformes > Danionidae > Danio > Danio albolineatus. The sequence goes on from CAIGQQ010037820.1 coordinate 10,680,404, forward strand.
AGAAGTATAAATGCACAGCAACAAGGCCGTGGGTCATGCCGATTACTTGACGCAGAAGTATTAACCAGCCTTAAAGTGAGAACCAGCGGACGTTTTAACAACTTTAATCATTAACTAAACGCATAACAAAAGTTTCCAACTGGAGCTCCTTTACTGCATTTAACACTCGCTCCAAGTTTGTGCGGCTCTTGGCACCAACTACACTCGTTAGTGCTACCAAGTCGACCAATAACAGAGCTTGCGATACATGTCGTTGCAATCTGTAGTTACATTTTTGAGAGGTGTGCATCAGAGCCAGCCAGGACGAGGTGTATGCGGCTGTGCAAAGGCGGCAACAGACCATATGCGTGTTTGACGCAAAAAAGTATAAATCAGCCTTAACAGTCAAACAATTAACCTTTTGAAAGTTTTACAATGTTTTTGTCCTCCTCTAAGCTTGACAGACATTGTCAAGTTTTAACAACAATGATTAAACATGTGTAAACAACCTGATCTCATACATGGACACATGCATTCGAATTTAGGCACTTTAAGCACTCCTTTTCCCAGCCTCCTGTCACCTTCACCTATGCGAAAACCTTTCTGTCCATCAAACCAGACTGATGGGTGAGCAAGCTGACCAATCCCAGCCAATCAAACGGCCGATCCATCTTCCCAGCCCTAATTAATCTTCACACCTGACAACCTTGATTAACTCTGAAGATTGAGGCTTGTGTACGACAGGTAATGATCAGGGTTTGTTTGTGAGTTTGCAGGTAAAAGTGTGTGTGGATGTACTCACTGTACAGAAGCTGCTGGCTGTTATCTTCAGGATGAAGTCCACACTGAACTCCAGCTCAGAGACAGACACAGAGCCACAGTCGATAGTCTACAGACAAACACAAACAAACTTTTTTAAACTTCCTAGAAACTTTGGCTGGATTGGAGCAGTATTGAGAGTTTGCACTGGGGTTATTATGGTGGCTTGAAAAGCCAACATACTGTTATCTCACTTAAACTTATTATTAGGCTGGCTTGTCAAAGCCAGACTACTGAAATCCTTTCTAAACTTAATATTATTAATATTATTATTCTTCTTCTTCTGAGACTAAAAAACAAAACGCATCTCCTCCTTGAGCTTTCAAACTATTACCACCAAACTCGGACCAGACCTCCAAACTATTCTGACTCGGGTTGCTATATCTCCCCAGACTGATCCGACTTTCGGTTTTCCGAAAAACGTCCCGGAACCGTCGGAAAAATCCCATTGACTTAACATTGGACCAAACTTTGTGACCTCATAACTCTGCATCAGACTGTCCCACAGACTTCTAACTGGGCTCATTTAACTCACACTACCTAACTGCCAATAACTGATCACCTTTTAACTTTCTAGCCACACCCTAGCAACCACTTTTGGACCCTAGAAACTGTCCCATAGACTTCCATTCAAAAGACTCTCATTGACTTTACATTGGATCAAACTTTGTGAGCTCATAACTCTGCATCAGACTGTCCTACAAACTAATGGCTGAGCTCATTTAACTCAGACTACTAAACTACCAATCACTGATGAGCTTTTAACTTTCTAGCCACACCCTAACTACCACATACTGCACCCTAGCAACTGTCCCATAGACTTCCATTGCAAAACAGTGCCATTGACTTAACATTGGATCAAACTTTGTGAACTCATAGCTCTGCATCAGACTGTCATAGAGACTTATGGCTAAGCTTTAACTCTATCTATCTATCTATCTATCTATCTATCTATCTATCTATCTATCTATCTATCTATCTATCTATCTATCTATCTATCTATCTATCTATCCTTTTCAAACTGCTTTTATCTATCTATCTATCTATCTATCTATCTA
>CAIGQQ010037820.1:10688537-10707843 GCA_903798035.1 Danio albolineatus
AGTATAGTATAGTATAGTATAGTATAGTATAGTATAGTATAGTATAGTATTCTCGGAAAAAATATTTATGACATGTTTGCAACAAACTCAACACTGAACTACAGTCATTTACTCTTATGTGTAAATTAATTTACGCACATCTTAAATGTATATTATGAATCATTCATCTTAAATTTTCTTTTATTAATAATTAATTAATATTTAATATAATAATATTGAATATAATAAATATTAATTAATATTTATTTTCATTTCAAAGGATATAGATTAAAACAGAGAGGTAAAACATGCTACAAACACATGTACAGTTTTCATTTTATGTAAAAAAACAAACATTTTTTTAATGTAAATACTGTAGTTAAGACATTACTTATTTAATAAGACATATTATTATGAAAGCAAAACAATTCTGAAAACCAGCAGTTTCAAGTACTTTATCAAAAATCTGAGCACTTTTCAAGCATTTAAATAGTCAGGAAGCAGCTGAGTTCACCAATTTTTGGGGTCCCCTGATAAATCTGTGCTATTTGTAGCACTTTCTGTATTTGAATGTTTTGTGAAAATTTGTCTTAAAATCTCATCCTACAACATTGACACTGGTATTGAACTGAATTGAATCAACACTGAATTCAAATGACAATGCTGAACTCTTCTTATTCACAAATTCCACCCTTTTATTGTAAACTGATTGTTCTGTTTTTGCTGTTGGTGCTTTGACACAATCAAATATTGAATCGAAAGCCCTGTAGAAATAAAGAATTACACACAAAAGGTTTTGTGTTTGAACATATTTTAAAATATAATATAAAACATAGTCTTCAGTGCCAAAGAATCATCCTAATAAGCTAATTTGGTGCACAAAAGATAATTTTCTTGTGCCCTACGAAATCTAAATGTTTGATATAGGTGATTTTTGTCAACATTTTCTCAAAATTGCTGACGTTTGACGTCTGTTAAACTGAAACAAAAGTAACTAATTTCTGAAAACTTTAACTGTGACCAATTTTGTCAACAAGGGTCACATACTTCCATTTACATGCCTTTGTTTATCACCATTTTTCCACCATTAAATCTTAATAGACGCCATGCTAAATTTAGCCCTTTGGAACATCCAGATTTAACTAACCCTTTTCTCATAATTCCCATCAAACATTTCTAGAAAGTCCCCTAACAGGGACTTTCCCCCTCACCTTGATCACTGCAGGCTCTGAAATGACCGTCTCAGGCTTCAACACCTCCACCACCGCCTCTGGTATCACAGCCTTTTTCATGCACGTCATTTTGAAGCCATACACATCTTCCCAGAATGCAATGCGGTCATTGTGTTTCTGAGTGTCGCCCACTGCCGCCAGGCTGATGCTGCATCGGTCTGGAAATACTGAGAAGAAAGATGATACATGAATGCCAGTAAAAGACATAAACTTCAGGGCTTACATTTGATATATGTACGAAGTCAATCGCAGCCCTCATGAGTCAATACTTCACATGACATGAACATTATTCATTTAGCAGCCACTTTCTCATACAAAGTAACTCCAGGTACATATTTTACCCAGATTGAGCTCCTGAATCGCACCTTCTGGGGTTTGAACCCACAACCTTTGGCTTACCGGTCCAGAACTTCAACCACTAAGCCGTGTCACAAGATTTATGCGCAGTTTTGCAGATCTCTGGTGCTAAGAAGTTAGTGATCTAGACATATCTGGGCCATACAGCTCCCAGGGATGTTGGTTCGACTCCATTAAACTCGCAATGACTCCAATTAAATGGCCTACATTTGTAAACTTTGACTGCATATTAACATGTTGGCATTAAAGATACCAGCATTGAATATTTGAGCCAACTCACTGGCACGAATCAAAGGAAAAACGAAGGAAAAGCTTTCAAATATGCCACAATTATGACAAGGCATTAAGTGAATTAATGCACTAAACAACAGTCATGGGTTGTTGACGTGACGTTGCATTTTCACTGACACACATGAACAGTGTTGGGCACGTTCCATTAAAAGAGTAATTAGTTATAGTTACTTCTCACAAACAGTAACTGAGTTAGCAACTGAGTTACCTAATTATAAAAGTAACTAATTACAAGGGAAGGTAACTATTGCGTTACTTTAAAAAAATCTAATTTGACAAATGACTATAACATAAATATGAAAATATTCCATATCTTTACATTATATAGTTTAATTCTGTCTGAGTAATAAGTGGTTGCGGTAGGGAAAAAACAAGTTTTAGTTACTTTGTGGCTTTGTCTCCTCCTTTGATATCACAGCGTTATCACCAGTGTTTCTAGACATTCATTTTGTGTTAGCGTGTAACAACGTGAGGTGCTCCATTAGATTACAATGACTCGTCATAGCTGCAGAGAGACTCTTTTTTCCCAGGAATATTTTGCACAATACATAAACATTCTTGCCTTTCACCTCGACAAGAGAAAGGTTGTTCTTATATTTCAAGTTTGCAAAAGCTACCCTTAAACTTGTTGGATTTGGCATCATTCTGATTCCTGGTTGTTTGTGTGTGGGCGACTGACTGCGCTACTCTGCCCCTAATTAGCAAACGATGGAAATGTACTCTAAGCCAATCATCACGTTCTCAGTTGCACCACGTTCACAGACACACCAATCATCATCACTGGTTGGTTATATGTCCCGCTCCAGCTCTGAACACACACACACACACACACACACACCATACCTGTCGGGGTAAGAGAGAATACAAATAACAAAATAAACATACAAATGAGCCCAAAGCAATATCCATGGCTCCTGGTGACACAATGAGGTCTTGTAAAACGAAACAATAACAATAAACTTTCTAAGGAATTAAACATTATTAATAATTTTAACATAATTTACAATTTTAGTGCCGTTGTGATTTCACATGCTGAGTGATGTCGTTTTTCCCACCATGTTCGACATTAAAGTCAACACGACACACCTTGCAGAAAGAGTGGGCGTCGTCAAGGTGGCTTCAAGACACAAACAAGAATTCTTCCGTCCAGCTGTTGGTAAATTTACATGTATATATTTTTTTCTTTGCCGAAGCACAACCTGACTCTTTTCCTTCCGTCATGTGTACTACTACTGACGCAGCTGCTTGTTGCTACTGCCACCGTTCAAGTCCCGCATCTACCTCCTGCGCAGTAATCAACAGCACACCTGAGGTGTAACGTATGTTGCCAGATTGAGGTAAAATATGTCACAAGATTTGAATATTGCGTCAATTGTGTGAGGTAATGAACTTCATTCAAGATCTGGCAACTTCACAAATATGAACAAAAGTGCTTTTTTTGTAACTGCATTGAGACGTACAAATTTAGTTTCCCGAGAGAAATAACAAACCAGGAGGGTGGCGGGAGAAGGATGTGAAATACGGGAGACTGCCGGGAAAAGTGTTGGCAGGTATGACACACACCCCAAAGAAAGAGAGGTACTATGGCTCAGTGAGATGCTGCTCGCATGAAAAACGCTTCAGTGTTCTCAATTATAGTAACGTATTTTTTTTTTTATTGTCAGCAACGGAAACAGTATCGGAGGAAACAGTATTGATCGAGTATTGATTTCTCGTTATGCCTAGTTCAGACTGCATGATTTTCAAAGTAGTCACGTCACAGATGTTTTCACACTACATGCCTATTCGGAGTAACCTTCCATCGCTGCTGTGTTTACACTGCAAGATCAATTGGCGACAGGGGGTTTCACACTGCATGACTTTAAAATAGGAAGAATCGCCAGCAACTTTGTCTCAGTCTGCAAAACTAGGCTACATCTCACGAGAAGTTACATGGAAACAACGTGAGGTCACGTAGTTTATCTTTTGTAACAAACTACATAATGAGAAAGAAGCCTTTAGTGCGGTAGAAAATGTACTTATATTACCCACTTGGCTACCCACCAAACAGACACGAGTGCTCCTGATAAATTTACACTAGTTTTTCCTCTATTGAGTCCAAACAAACTGAAAATAAGCACTTTTAACTTCTTCTCCAACCTCAAACTCTCCTACAGATACCCATACTAGTGGATGCTGCTCTCTCATTGGCTGTAGGTAATCGCTGATATAATTTTCAAACAGAACACATTTCACATGGTATTTTGAATCACCGACAGCTCCAGATATTTAGCATGCCAAATTTCTCACGGGCGTCTGTGACTCATCGGCGATTCTCTCACATTGCGCCTTTTTGCCAGGGCCACTGATTTGCCTGTGATTTCAGCCATTTGTCAGTGATTTCTCAAAACTTGTCGGCGAGTCAAAATCAGGGCTAAAATCATGCAGACTGAACTATTCATAATTTCACAAAAAATTAATTATATGAATATACTATATGAAGATAAGTGTCTAACAATAAAAATAAATTGCTATCATGCTCTTTGGATATAAAAAGAGTTGTTTTCTTCATTTTTGCTGTAACACAATAGAGCGTATTTAAGTTACAGTAGAAATGTTTTTAAAAAAATGAAATAACTGATAAAGGTTATCAGTTCTTAAGCATCAAACTTCTAATAAATATATATATACATATTTATTTGGGCGACGCAGTGGCGCAGTAGGTAGTGCTGTCGCCTCACAGCAAGAAGTTGCTGGTTCGAGCCTCGGCTGGGCCAGTTAGTGTTTCTGTGTGGAGTTTGCATGTTCTCACTGCGTTCGCGTGGGTTTCGTCCGGGTGCTCAGGATTCCCCCACGGTCCAAAGACATGCGGTACAGGTGAATTGGGTAGGCTAGTGTATGAGTGTGAATGAGGGTGTATGGATGATAGGAGCAGAGATGGGTTGCAGCTGAAAGGGTATCCGCTGCATAAAACGTGTTGGATAAGTTGGCGGTTCATTCCGCTGTGGCGATCCCGGATTAATAAAGGGACTGAGCCAAAAAAAAAAATGAATGAAGGAATATAATAAGTATATAATTAAAATATGTATACTTTTACAGCCTATTTGTCAACTACCCACATGCATTCGATATACAGAGATTTTAGATCTAAATCTGAACATAAAACTGAAAATATGTGGTTTTAACAAAAATTATGGTTTTTAAAATTGATAACTAAAGCGTAACAGACGGCTGGTCATTGTGAGGGCGTATTAGACCTCATCCTTTACACAAATGTGCAATAATGAGCACATCTATCATCAAATGGTAAACGGCAGCCTTGACCGGCTCATTCAGTAATGTTTCAGTCGTTTCCAGCACTTGCAAATGTCCCTGTGTGATGATGTTAATGGTCGCCATGCACATGCTTCTGGCAAAGAGAATCTAAATTCAGCTGATAGTTCTAATCGTAAAAAATGTGCATTTATCAGTTTTTAATGTCTGTTACATTTGCCCATCAGACACAAACTTAAAACTGCAGTGTTTATTTCATATACTTCAAGAAAACAGATGTGGCAAATAACCAAACTGCCATCAGGAGTGCAAATCATTATTTTATTTTTTATCTTTTATAAGAGGATACCAGGCAGTTGCATTGGTAAATATTTTCAATTAAAACCAGCTAGAATGGTCTATTCCAGTATGTCTGCCTTAAGGCTGGAATACACTGCGCATTTTTAAAAACCCTGAACAGATTTTAAAACACTAAGCATCACTTGATGACTTTGTAAATGGCAGCAAAAAAAAAAAAAAAAAGACTGAGGATGATACTCCAAATGAGGTTCAAAGTATCGAACTTTAAAGTTGCCAGTTTTTCAGTAGACGGCGAAGAAAGGTTTGGGAGAAATGACATGGTTTGGGCTGATTTAAACAGCAGAAGTCTGGCTTTTTTTTTTACATTAGATAAAAAGGTGAATGCAAATCTTTATCAGAAGATCATTCAGCAAGATGCAGTTCCTTGCTTGAGTTCAGACAGCATTTTTCATGAAGGACAATACATTGTCACAAAATGGGTAAGCAGTTCCTTGAAGAGGCGCTACGGTGACGTAATGAGTAGCACGTTCGCCTCACAGCAAGAAGGTCGCTGGGTCGAGCCCCGGCTGGGTCAGCTGGCATTTCTGTGAGGAGTTTGCATGTTCTCCCCGTGGTTGCGTGGGTTTCCTCCGGGTGCTCCGGTTTCCCCCATAGTCCAAAGACATGTGGTATAGGTGAATTGGGTAGGCTAAATTGTCCGTAGTGTATGAGTGTGAATGAGTGTGTATGGATGTTTCCCAGAGATGGGAGGGCGTCCGCTGCGTAAAACATATGTTGGATAAGCTGGCGGTTCATTCCGCTGTGGCGGATTAATAAAGGGACTATGTTGACAAGAAAATGAATGAATGAGTTCCTTGAAGATAAAAAAAAACACTTAAATAATGAGCTGGCAGCCCTGATGTCCTGATGTAAACCTGATTGAAAATATCTAAAAAAAAAATAACTGGTGAAAAAAAGTTATCACTGGGAAACCACTGAAAACAGTGAACTTTGGAAAAAAAAGTGATGAATACTGTAGATCAGTGGTTCTCAAACTGGGGTACGCGTACCACAAGTGGTACACAAGCTTCCTTCTAGTGGTACACGGAGGAACAGCTGAATAATTAAAGTAAAAAAATTAACACACTTTTAACCCTTTAACGCATACAATAACACTGATTAGTAAATTGATTTTAACAGGCTTGTTTTTGAACTGTGCAAAGCTGTAGCTGCTTAATTAGGCCTACTATACTATTGTACTTCAATACCTGTTATTACGGTGGTACTTGGAGAGACAATTGTGTTCTGAGGTGCTTCTTGGTGAAAAAAGCTTGAGAACCACTGCTGTAGATGATCACAGCAGAGCATTGTAAGAGACTGGTGTTCTGTGAGAAACTAGTGATGTCCTGTGAGAGGCTAGTGATGTATATCATACAGTAGTTAACATTTGAAATGGATCAAAAAAAGATTTTCTAAACTGTCCAAAGACAATAAGATAAGTTTTAGGGCAAGTTTGATGAAATGTGATGATCCACTTCAAATGTTGACTATACACAATCCGACCATAACCGCACTCTAATCAAGACAAGTAAACTATCTTCAATGCTCCTTGTGTTTTCAGAAGGCCTACTGTACAAAATCAACAACTGCTAATCGAGAGCAGACAGTACCATTCAGCCATCCCTAGAGAATCTCCAAGATACAAAGCCATGATGGACAACATCTCTCCAGCCTGGTCTGACCTTTAATCAAGGGTTAAGGGTGCACATTCACTCTTGCGCCACAATAAAGTGTGCGCCATCAAAACCTCGTCTTCCAGCTGACAGGATCGTGACTGGCGAGTTATAACCTCCAGCCTGTACATCCAAGCCTTCGCTGTGTTACCCTGTGAGTGTCACTTGGGGTGAAAAACCACACACACACATGCACGCACACACACACACACACCTGGAGTGGATTTGTCACCTCATTTTCTCTGATTAGTAGAGCTATGAGTGATTGTCTTGGGAGAAGCAGGTGAGCTCTGATTGGGTGCTACACGGGACCGTCCTGCACCTGAACAGAGAAGCCAAAGAGAAAGAGAGGGAGGGAAGTGGGGGCGAAGGGGAGGCAGTGTCCCAAGATTCATAGCTTTGACATCTGCGTCCTTCTCGACTCGGTGCTCATGGCCCGTTTGTCAAGCACCCCCCTCTAGTTCCTCTTGAGGGCAGCCTTGAAGAAGAAGAAGGAAAAAAAAAGGCACCCAGTGATGAGAGAGCCAAAGCACAGGCCGTGTTTTGTGATGAAGAGAAAGGTTAATAATGTGAGGTATAAAGGAGAGATGAAAAGAGAGAGAAAGAGAGAGGAGGAAGGAGGTTATAGTGGTAGGGGTAAGTAATGTTGATCTGACACAGTGCAGAGCTGCCACATGACGGGTCATTATATCAATCTGCTTCACTCCAGGTATACATGGCTGCGGGCTTTCAGAGCGAGCTGGAAAATAGAAACATGCTGCAGCTCAGTGGATGATTCTGTAGTAGTCTGTGAAAAACTGATTTATACGAAGATATACAAAAAAAAAAAAAAATTTAAAGCACAGTTTTAGACTAAATATTCTAGATTAAGTATTCCCACTATTTTCATTGAGTTTGGATCTTTAGATTCAGATTTTCGTTTCGGGAAATTTAAAGGAACAGCCCCCCTTTTCGGAGGCAAATAGGCTAATTTTACAAGTCATCTAGGAGTTTTACCATTTTTAATCCAACTCATTGAAAAGCATTAAAGCTTTAAACAGAAAATGTATCAAAACTTTTTTTTTAAGCAATAAAAAAAATCAAATTAAATGATCTATGCTAAGCTAAGCTAAAAGTACTTCCGCTATTACCTGGAGATTGGCTAAATGGATTTAAAAAATGGTAAAATTGCTTAACTATAGGTGACTTGAGCCTTTTTTTTAAAAAAAGTGGAGTGCTCCTTTAAGTCTATTTTAAATGAATGTATTTTGTTCATCTAATAGTTAATCAGAATTAATCATGTACTTTATTTTTCCCCACAAATTCTGAGTTTCCATCCTGCAATTAGATTTTTTCAGAATTCTTAGACTAACTCATGCAATTCAGATTGTCTTTTTCTTTCAAATTCAAAGTATCTTATAATTTTTATGATTTTTTTTCAGAAATCAGAGTTTATTGTTTAACAACAACAGAATTCTGAGTTTACATGGTAGTTGACATTTTTGTTTTTCAAAATTCAAAAATTACATCTCACGATAAATTACTTTACTTAAAACTCTCTTAAAAATGTGTATTATCTTAATGGAGTTAATAGTGAAATATAATATTATTCTTTAAATTGACATTTTCACTTTGTTCATAATTGTATATTTGCATCAACCATATTTTTAAAATACAAAATTATCCAACACATGTAAAAAAATAATAATAATAAAGTGTTTATTATGCTGCAATTATAATGCTTGTGGTCTTTATGATTAATTCCAAAACTCTCAAGACATTATATAAAATCTCTTGTAAGAGAGTTATTAATAAGTCACTTATATAATTATAATTTTATCAATTATTACTTAATGATTTGATAATAATAATTATTCTTATTTGTCATTTGATTGTTTTATATTTTATTATTACTATTTTCCCGCAATCATTGCTTTATTAATTTTTCTTTTTTTTTCATTCGATCATAGGATTAAACAAAATAATTAAACAAATAATAGATGAATATAAACAAATGAAAATAAAACACAACACGCATATAAGTTTGCTACAAGGATTCTCGGTAACACATTTCGATGGTCCATTTGCGTATTAGTAGACTGTCTACTTAATATCTGTTGATAGAGACATTCAACAGACATTTAAGTGACTATAAGAAACTATGCAAGTACATGTCAACTTACATTAACCCTAACCCCAACACTAACCCCAACCTAACAGTCTACTTTTAATTCAATGAGAATTAGTTGCAATGTAGCTTAAATTCAACAAACGGACCATAAAATAAAGTGTGACCGGATTCTCAGATCCTTAGTTAGATTCTTCACTTTATTCCCTTATTTTGAATCTATGGTATCTAAACTCTCCACACTGACATATGTTGCAAATTGCAAAATTTATCATCCCTCCCTCAAACCAAATAATCACTTTCTAATTGAGTTTGCTGCTTTTTTAACACATATTACCACCATCTCACCAAATATTTAAGTACAGGAGATTTTAATATTCATGTTGATAACAGATACTTTTACACATGAATATGCATTTAATTGCTCAAAAGTGATGATAAACGCATTTAAAATGTTCCATCTCAGTATTCACTAAAACATTAAGCACCACAACTGTTTTAGAAATTATTCCTGAAATGATTTGTGAAGGATCACGCGACACTGAAAACTGGAGAAATGATGCTGACATATCAGCTTTGAATCACAGGAACAAAATTACATTTTAAGATCTATTCTAATAGAAAACCACAAATTATTTGGAGCTCTTTGGAACGTACTAAAATAATGGTTAATGCCACATAAAGAGAGACCAGAGTCATTAACCAGAACCAGAACCATAACTAGAATCGTTAAACCCCTTACAAATCCCATCCCCAATCCCACAACGCCGTAAAGATCAGGAGAGTGTAACATCTCCTGTGTCAGGATGCCTGAAGTTATAATTCATCCAGTCAGCGAGTGCACAGTGCTGCGTACATCCAGAAACACCACAGCATCTGTTCAACTCAAACCTCCACAGTGGACAAGAAAATGACGCAGAGCTACGGCGTGTCTAACATCCACAACTTCAGTTTCCCCAACAATGAAAGAAAAACATGTTTGTTGGAAGGTGAGTGTCCAAGGACTGTTTAGTTATTCAGCGGTTGCTTTAATTTATGTTATATTGACGCAAATCAATATGTAGTAAAAGGCAGAGCAGCGTGCAGGGTGTGAGATAAGAGAAAACACCTGGAAAACAGGAGGTGCATTATGCTGTAAACTACACAAGTGTGAAAGGTGATTCTACAAAATACTGCAGCGTAAAGAATGATCGTGGCGGCAGGACAAAAATAAATAGGACTAAACTGATTCATTACACTAATCGCAGTGTTGTTGCACTAGATTAAATCAATTGCAATTGGACCGATACAATTGAAATATTTTGATGACATTATCCTTTATATTTGCATCATTCAAAGTGTCATCATATCATAGATCTTTATTTTATGCCAGCAACAATGACTATTTTAATGGCAAAAACTATTGATTAAAACATATAAAATAAACATATAAAATAAACATATAAAATACAATAAAAACAAACAAACAAATAATTCAATTTAAGTATATTTTTATATAGTGCTTTTCACAATAATTTTTGTTTCAAAGAAGGTGTATATTATTGCATTACAATAAAATCAGAAAAGTTAAGGTTATTAGTTATTATAAATGTATTAGTTACTAATAACTTCATTAGTTACTAAAAACTTTAATGAACTAATAACCAGGGCCAGACAGAATTTGTGGACATGTTTTGCTATTTCTGCTAAGAATTTTGTAAAAAAAAATAAATAAATAAAAAAATTCTGCTGATTTTTGAGGAATGATTTTTAAGAGTATCATAACTAAAAATTTTATATATGAAGTAAAAAATTATAAATTTTAAAATGTATTTAATGTTTACAATGCAAATCCAATTAGATCCACATAGTTTGGTAAACAAAGTCTCTCATATAATATCTCTACTAAAAGAAAATATTACTTTACAAACTGTATGCAAACTGATTATTATATCACAATAATATTAGTGAAATTAAAATATAAAATTGATACATATTATTAAATTTACACAATAAAATTTACACACACAAATTACATACATTTACACAAGTAAATACATAAGGCTCGTACACACTGGGATGCTTATCGTTTGCGTTTATCGTCAGCGTTTTACAAGACGTTTTTCTGCATTCAGACCCAATCGATTTTCACTGGCGTCAAGCAGAAGAGTATGCAAAATCACTCCTTGCCGTTAGATGGCGCTTAATGAAAACAGAAAGACCCCGGTGCACAGGGTGGCGCTACACAACTTTAAGCTTCTGACACCCACTTGAAAACACAGTAGAAGAAGAGAGAAAGTTGACACGCTTGTTGTCAAATAGCTTAGAATCTCTAATCAATAGTGATTCTATGGTCTTTGTTGAAGTCACTGGCGATTCAAACAATGTCGATGTCTCGATTATCATACAGCACTTTTCGTTCAGATACCAGCGCAATAAGCAGCTCCACGTTCATATCGCCTCTGGGCATCTTCTTCAATGTGCGCTCGCATTGACAGTTTTGCGCTTGAGCGCCTCCAAGGGGTGTTTACTGTAACTTCAGCAGCTCTGTACACGTGAACAAAAGTGGCAATCTGATTGGTGGAGAAGGTTTTGACGCGGCGCATTAAAACAAAAAATTTGGCATTTAAAAAAAAAATGACCGATTTGCGAGATGATGTGCATGATCACATTGGCGCCCTTTATTTAGTCACGAGGCGTTAAACGTTGACCGAAAAACGCGAGCAAAAAACGTCTAGGTGTGCACGGACCTCACCCTGAGTCCTGCACTGCAAGCTCGTTCACATAGAACTTGTCTTTGCTTCTAAAGTAGGTAGCAGTTCGGAATGGTTTGGAAAAAAGTGCAGCATGAAGAACGAGAGTATCTACTGGTAACGACAGTAACGACAGCCACTGAGCACCTGTAAACAAAACTAGCAACAGTTGCCCACTGCTGTGGAACTGACAGTGATTAGCTACACTGCATGTAAAGGTTGAACATCTTTTAACTTAACACAGTAGGGCTGCACGAATAATTGAAAAAAAGATCACAATCTTTATTCGACCCAAACGATCTTAATTCTGCCGTTCTATGATTCAGCCAATTATATTTTTTAAGGTCAGATGAGAAGCATATAGGCGGTCACACTAGACTTCACATAGTTTGTATACGTTGCTCAGCAACATGGACACCTCCAAATGGTTTTAAAAGTATCACATACTGTATTTATAAGGTATAATTCACCCAAAAATGTCATTTCTGTCTTAATGTGATGATGTATTCGCTGCCGCAAAATGACACGTGAGCTGACACACTGTTTGTTTACTACTGAGAGGATGTGCGTGTGCCCGCAAGTGATGTCTACTTTAGTGAACAGAATTAGGCTGTGAATAACAGGTAATAAAGTTGTAAATAACACTCAGTTTGTTGCACGGAGTGATCGTTTGAGAGTTGGCAGAAGTATGATTTTCATATATGTTTTTTTCCTCAAAGTGGTGACAGCCATATGCACACTCGGCAGTAAAAGTGATACCAAAGTGCGTACATTACTTAAATTACTGTATCATATCGCATTTTAGAGTTCTTTCTTTCATAGCTAACACAGTGTTGTACATGAAAATAAATGTTTACTAGGTCAGTATAATGACAAATATACCATTTTACCAGTAACTTTTTTTTTTAAATGTCAATAATAATATTGTCAATGACAAGCATATGTCTCACATTATAATCAGAATTATGAATAGTTGTATTCTGATGTCATCACTTTACTGTGAACGAATATAACCGTGAACTTAAAGTCCCTTCAAGAATACTTTTCCAAGTCTATACAAAATTAGCATTTTAACCAACAGAAGACCTACGCATAGACCTAATTTTATTATTATTATTTTACCATATGTTTGAGAAGAACAATACCAATAGCCTACTCACATTAACCTTTATTTTATCTACAGAATCGTGAGAAAATTGTGATCTTGATTTTAAACAAAACAACAACAACAAAAAAACGTCATTCTCATTTTATCCAGAATCGTGCAGCCCTATCATACAGCGAAACAATGTGATGGTCAAGTGCACGGTGCATCAAAAGAGGCGAGAAGCTAGTCTTGTGATGCTAAACTCCATCAAGTGCATGTGTATATTGAAAAACAATAGAAAAGAAGTACACTGGAGAGGAAAAACACATTCTATGAAAAAAGACCCTAAGCCTTACAAAGAACTGGAAAGTTTCCTAGCAGTTTTGGCGCTGCTAACATCCTCCCACAAGGGGATTAGATTATTGATTGGGACAATTCAAATCAGTGGACATTTCTGAGGACACATCAAGTCCATCCATGCTTCTTCTATAACCTTGGGGACTAGGTACATATATACACTGTAAAGTATCTAGCGTTCCTTCTCTTTTTCTGCATTATGAGTAGAAGTTTGTTTGTTTTTTTCATCTGAAATACGTTGTGACTTGCATTCTAACCGGACATATATAACGCAATTAACAAAGTAAACAGGTGCAAAAACAGGTGCTGAATTAGATAACGCATTCTGCACTTGCTGTGAGTTTCAGTTTCGCTTCGAAAAAATTAGTCTTGCCATTTTTAATTAATGATGTTTACAGTTTACATTATGTCCTGAATACTGCTAAACACAAATAATTTGTTAATAAAGTACATGTTTATAATGTTTGTAAAACCTTTCATTTTATTTAGGGCTACCAGTAGAGTGTTTTTTTTTTTTCTTCAAAGGAATTGTCAATTTTTTTGGGGGGGGAAATGCTCCTAGAATTAAACAGTTTAATTTGACCTGTTTTAAACCTTCAAATCTGATGGGAGCACTTTTAGGTTAGCTTAGCATACATCATTAATTCAAACTAGACCATTAGCATCTCGCTCAAAAAACAAAAATGTATTTCTAGAGTACTAATCAAAGATCTTTGCTGTTGTACCATGGCTGCAGCCAGCACAACGTTACACAGAACTGTTACCTACAGTAGTTACTTAGCTGGGAACTATTTTTAGATACTGTGTAATATCATTGTGTTTGCTGAAGCAATGGTAGGGCAGCAAAGTTGCTTAATTATTACGCTAGAATGAAACTATAGTTCCTAGCCATATCGTTTTAGAAAAAAGTTGCTTTCAGTCGTAGTACACAATGTAACAATAAAAATGTCAAGCTTTAAACAGGAAAATTACTTTTTTTTGTGAGATGCTAATGGTCTAATCTAATTCAACAATCTATGCTAATCTAAGCTAAAAGCGCTCCTACCAAACACGAAAATTGGCTGAATGGATTGCAAAATTGTAAAACTCAAATGTTTAAGTCTAGGAGACTTGTAGATTGAGCCCATTTTCAAAAAAAGTGAAGTGTTGCTTTAAAAATAAGTTTAGCCTTAGCCAGCATTTTTAAAATATAAATCAAAATAAATATAATTTATATAGATAAATAAAAACACTCTCATTTTAAAAACAACAACAAAAAAATCTTCATGGAAAGCATTGTTTCTTAATTGACAGTGGTGGGAAAAGAGTTGCAAATATGACAAACATGAGAAACATGAAATCTAAAGGTACAGTAACTAAAATCTAGATTAAATACAGAAATTAAATATAAAAGGACAAATGTATCATTTAAAGGAATAGTTCATCAAAAATTAATTCTGTTATAATTTACTCTCTGTTGACTTATTCCAAACCAGTTAGATTTTTAATTTTGTTCTATTTGTTCTATTTCATTTTAAGGTGAACAATCCTGTTAAATCATGGTTAGTTTTGTAACCACTTTCTTTTTTAAAGAAGCCAATTACACAATAACACCACTGAATCCCCAACACACTGACGCTGCTCCATATTTTATTGCTCATGGTCAAGGTAAAGGGGGAGGCAAACTAATGTTCAATATTTTCATGATAACCCCTCTGTAATGTCCCTGCAGGAGGAAACAAACACACACTCCGACTCATCTTTCATTGCTCTAGACAGCCCTGATTCGGTCTGTATGAACTCCTCCTATTAAAATAAATGAAGTCTGCTTGATAGACCATGAAAATAAAAGCCCACTGTAAAGAACAGGCTCATTGTGCTCCATAAGTATAAAACCAATTGGAAGCTCAGGTCAAGGACCTCTCAGATTCTTCCAATCTCAGAGTAGGAGTGAGAAAAAAAAGGCTGAAATTTGTGCATTTGACTTACCCAAACCATCGTCTGCAAGGTAGCGATCCCTGGCGTAGAGCACAGAGTCCAGCATCGACTCAAACAGCAGGAAGTAGCCCTGTAAAACAACAATAAACTGTTACGCGTTGAAAAACACAGACAGAAGCTTAAGATTGCATACATTCAGATAGACATACTGTAATATTGTGCCAATGAGTCACATTTTACAGCATTTTAAAAACCTTTATTTTTATTTTTTTTCAATTCTCTAAGCAATAATTAGACTTGTATATGTCTATAATTCGAATTGTTTGGATAAGATAAAAGAAAATAGACACATATTCAACACGATACCCCAGTGGTTAGTGCGCCGACATTATATGCGTTATAACTTAACATTGCTCGGGGCGTTCCGAGCTCAAACTCCAGCACATGGACCTTCCCCAATCATATTCCCCCTTTCTCTCCCACTTTACTTCCCGTCATTCTACTCTCCTGTCAAATAAAGGCCAATAAATGCCAAAAATAAATCTTAAAAAATAAATAAATGCACCATGTGAAGATCAAAACTAGAGAACAATTCATGAACGTTAAAAAAAAAATGAAGTCATCTTTATTGTTCAAAATCAGAGGAAAGTAAGAGCTTTATTGCCTGATGTTTACACATTTATACACCGTTTCCACAGTGAAACAGCGACAGGATATTAGAATGCAGATAAAAGGAATTAAAAAAATACAGAAAACATAAAAATACACATATTGACAAATGTTTGTTCATGTATATGACTACATACAATATTGTATGTATAGCTATATTATGTGCAAATTGAAATGTAAACTATCCATGTTAAATAAATAAGTGTGCGTATAAATAGGGCTTTTTGTTCTGCAATTAACATCAAGTGTTCATGCGATGAATTGCCTAAGGGGAGAAACTGTTCTGCTGCACAGTGCTCTGTAGCATCGGCTAGAGCACTAGAGTCATGCAGATCTAGAGTTTGCTGCACTGTAAAAAAAAATAATAATAAAAAAATAAAATTAAATTAAAAACTGGGTTCCACACAATCGATTTGTGTTGGGACAACATGAAGGAATTAAGTTAGATTATTATTTTTGACAAATTTAAGTGGACTGAACATAAAACAATTAAGTTGTCACAAAAAACCCTCAAGAACTGTATTGTTTCAGCTCATTTTAAATTATTAGTTTGAACAAACAGCAAACGTAATTTTTTGAGTGTGGATGTGAGGGGTCCAGGGTGATTTTGCCAGCCCTTTTTCTCACTCTGAATAAGTATAGTGCTTGGAGAATAGGGGGGGTTGTACCAGTGATTTGCTCAGCTGTCCGGACTAAACGATGCAGTCTTCAGAGGTCATATTTGGTAGCTGAGCTAAACCAAACAGTTGCGTAAGTGCAGAGAACAGATTCAACACTGTAATAAAATCCTGGGTTCTATACAATTTATTCATGTTTCCCCAACACAAATCGATTCAGGTAGCTTTATTATTTTTATAAATTAGTAGTTGGACAATTAATTTGTCCCCAAAAATTTTAAGAATTATGTTGTTACGGCTCATTTCACATATGTAGCTTGAACAAGCAACAAAATCTTTTTTGGAGTGAATGACGGTGGTGTAGAAGAGTTTAAGCAGCTCCTGTGGCAGGTAGAACTTCCTCAGCTGGTGAAAAAAGTACAACCACTGCTGGGCCTTTTTTTGACAATGGAGTCAATAGCGGCATTCCACTGTCAGTGCGAGTAAGGGCTGGGCTGGGCCAATCGCCTGGGAGCTTGAGCAGTGAGGCCAAAATCATGTCGCGTTTTAACTGTCGGGCGAATAGCTATCAGCAAATATAATGCGAGTATCCTAGGAGATGGTGGTGCCCAGGAACCTCCTGTCTGTATCCCTTGCTAGTTGTTCACTGGCCCTTGCTAGTCACCCGCACATACCACAGCCATAAGAAAATGAAGAACTAAGGTCAGAAAATATGGATATGCATATTACAGTTGAAGTCAGAATTATTAGCCCCCCTGAATTTTTAGCCCCCTCTGTATATTTTTTTCTTCAATTTCTGTTTCACGGAAAGTTAAATTTTTTTTAAACACATTTCTAAACACTTCATTCCTTCATTCATTCATTTTCTTTTCGGCTTAGTCCCTTTATTAATCCGGGGTCGCCACAGCGGAATGAACCGCCAACTTATCCAGCACATGTTTTTACGCAATGGATGCCCTTCCAGCTGCAACCCATCACTGGGAAACATCCATACACTCATTCACTACAGACAATTTAGCCTACCCAATTCACCTGTACCACGTCTTTGGACTGTGGAGGAAACCGGAGCACTCGGAGGAAACCCACGTGAACGCAGGCAGAACATGCAAACTCCACACAGAAGCCGAGGCTCGAACCAGTGACCTTCTTGCTGTGAGGCGAAAGCACTACCTACTGCACCACCATTTCTAAACACTTTTAATAACTAATTTCTAATAACTGCTTTCTTTAATCTTTGTCATGATGACAGTACATAATATTTTACTAGATATTTATCAAGATACTAGTATTCAGTGCAACTTAAAGCCTCAACTAGGTTAATTATAGATGAATTAGGCAAGTTAGGGTAATTAGGCAATCAATGTATAATAATGGCTTGTTCTGTGGACAATTGAAAAAAATTTATCGTTTAAGGGGGCTAATAATATTGACCTAAAAATGATTTTAAAAAATTAAAACTGTTTTTATTCTAGCTGAAATAAAACAAATAAGACTTTCTCCAGAAGAAAATATATATATATTAGGAAATACTGTGAAAAACTCTTTACTCTGTTATTCATCGTTTGGGAAATATTTTGATTTTTTTGTGAATAAAAAAATTCAAAGGAGGGCTAATAATGTTGACTTCAACTGTATATACTAAACAAGCTTTTTGAGACAGTAAGCAACCACCCAGAACACCCTAGCAACCACACAGCAGCTAAATCTAGTTTCAAGACTACTGCTATTCTCATTTCATTTCCCGTGCCATTTCTCATTTCCCCCTGGCTCTCAACATACACACACAAACCTATATCAGAAAAAACAAAACCTCTGGATTTATGAGACCTTAACCCGTCACCCTCCTTAAACATATGCATGGCCACCCAGCATCGGTTTTATTGCACTGACCCCTCACTGACACCGGTTTGCATGAGTAGTCCTCGCGTCACCTCTTGAATTATTCTATTGCCGCTCTATAGCAGCTTTAAGCACATCTCGCTGGTATCATCCTGGACAGCGGCACAAACCGTCATGAGTGAAGCAAGGCTGCTTCATGCTTGCTCAGAGTAATCTAAAACAGAGGCATAATCAATTACGCAAGACATATGTGATGGATGCAGCCGGAATGAGGGCCAACACTCTTCATCAGCAGTCTTCACGTTTGAATGGTGGAAAAGTTGCTTTGATGTATGAAAAATATTTAAAGGAATCATTCACCCATTATTGACTCATGCTCCACTTGATCCACAACTATTTGAGCTTCTTTTTTTCTGTTGAACACCAAAGAATGTACACTAAAGATTTTTTGGGGGGAAAAACAGCCATTGACTTCCACAGTATATAGAAAGAGATGCTAATGATCTAATCCGATTCAATGATTTATGCTAAGCTAAGCTAAAAGTGCTCCCACCATACTTCAAGATCAACTGAACAGCTTCATATGGGGAAACTATACTGTTTAACTCGAGGGGAGTTGTAAAATGAGTCTATTTACAAAAGCAGAGTGTTCCTTTAAAAACAGCAAAATACGTGCTATAGAAAAATGTAATAAGAGCACTTAGATTCTTTTGATTCAATGGTTTTACATCCATTTTATTCTAAATAAAAAATTCTAAATAAAAGTATTGCCATTTAGATTTTTTTTCCCAAAAACTTACCATATACTTGCCACACACACACACACACACACACACACACACACACACACACACACAC
>CAIGQQ010037820.1:10707853-10736011 GCA_903798035.1 Danio albolineatus
CACACACACACACACACACACACACACACACACACACACACACACACACACACACACACATATATATATATATATATATAAATAAATAAATAAATGGCTTCTCGTCATGCAAAACATACGCCAAATGAAAATAGTTCTGTGTTTGAGAAAAACAATGTTTGTTTGTTTTTTTGTTGTTTTTCTGTAATCTATTGATGAAATTTGCTAAATAAACAAATATATATATTGTCATTTATTGCATAATATAAAATAAAAGGTGGAATAAAAATGTTTATAATCATGAAAATCATAAAATTCCAATGTTTTAACTTCTGAAAAATTAGTAAATTAATATTTTGGTGGAATAACCCTAATTTAATAATAAACAACTAATAAATTACTAAAAATATTTTTCAGACCAATTTTTTCCTTTATTCAGAGCAACTGTCATTCTGAGAAAAATTTACTTGAATATTATTTTGGTTGTATTTTAATTTTCAATCTGATCTGTTGTCAGCACGTTGCATAACAAAATATCATAGGGCCATGAAACCCTCCCTTTCAATTCAAGTCTACCTCAGAATTTAGATGAAGGGCTTGGAGTGCTGTGAGCAGAGAGAGGAGTGGATGTGGCCAGCAGAGCAGGGGAAAAAGAGGGGACCAATCAACTGTCAGTTGGCTCTCAAAAAAACAAACAAAAAAAAACCACAAACAGTGAGGAGATCCATGATTTTAGTTTACAAAGATAAAATGAAAAGAAATTAACAGTAAGTAATTTAATGCCCTGCTACATATGTTATTTGTAATTTCATATAGGCCTAACCACAATTTGTTATATCATTATAAAGATAATCATGTTTATGTAAACACTAAATGAGGAGGACTTCTCTCCTCCTAAATCCCCAGGTCTGAATGCAGACACAGTGGATAGGAGTGCAGCAGGTCATATCTGTTTCAATCATTAGCCCTGCCGCTAATCCGGAGGATTTTAAACATGGGCAAACACAGCAGCACAGATGTGTCTGAATGGTCACAAACTCAACTGATAAAAGACAAAGGCTAAATATTGTGTGCTATGCGCAGACGCAGTCTCACAGCTTGGCAGGTCTGCCTTGCCTTTGGAAAGCATGTGCAATCATGAATAATTAAGAAGCAGGGTCTTCTCATAGGATAAGAAAACTCAGTCCATGAATAATGAGAAACTGACGTGCCATCACTGGACAGGCAGATTGGCACTATGTCACCGATTTTGATCCCCCCAATAATGATTTTAAACCCGGAAGATGAAATTAGCTGGCAAGAGCTCAAAATTTGGCAGTTTTCCCAATGATTAAAGCTGACAGGTGCTAACGTTGTCATAACTGATGCTCAACACACACGAATCTGTTAAAATTTCAAAAAAGTACTCCAGGGTTTCTTTTTACACATTCAAACTTTTAACATATCCAAAACCATATTCAATAAATCCGAGGAAACTATATTTTTGTTTTCAGTAGACTCATAATTTTGTCTGTAGCTGCACATGTGGCTCTGATGAGCACACAAGTTTTCCTCTCATGATGCTGTACTGAAAAGTTTTGTTTTAAAGGGTCAGAATGGCCTTTCTGTGCTCTATATGACACACAGAGGTCAACCGGACAGCACCTTTAAAAGCCATGCTGTGACAGCGGCTCGTACTGGATCTCTCTGGGTCGTTTTTAAACAGACTTAGCATTAGAGTGATGGCTAAGCTTCTCCGTGATGTAATTTAGAACCCAATTTCACAGGCGGCTGCTTCCACTGCAGTGAGAGAGAGAGAGACAGAAACAGAGGAAAGAGAGAGAGAAAGAGAGAGAGGGGGGGGGGGGGGGGTATACTGAGTACATATACAAATACACACACACAAAGAAGTAATATGCTGATCTGTTGTGCTCAGGAAACATTTCTGATTATTATCAGTTAAAAGCAGCTTCATGTTTTTTGGGAAACTTACATAAAACCATTCAAATTTTTACCTTTAAAAAGCACTATTATTTATCAGTAACACATCAATTTGATCATAAGTGACAATAAATCCATTTTTAATGTTGCAAACGACTGTATTTCAAATAAATGCTGTTCATTTGAACTTTACATTCATCAAAAAATCCTGAAAAATATAAAGCATTTATAATAATAAGATATGTCTTCTAATATTAAAAAATTAGAAAGAATTATTAAAGATTAAGCACCAGTAAGAATTAATGCGCAGCTCTGAAGGATCCCATGACACTGAGGACTGGAGTAATGATGCTGAAAACGTAGCTTTTCATTACAGCAATAAATTGCATAATAAATAATTAAAAATGGATTCTTTTAAAATACAGCTACTTAAAACAGTTTACCGTGTAGGGGTGCACGATATTGGAAAAATCCAACATTGCGATTTTTTAATTGTATTTATTTTTATTTTTTATTACATTTAAATTGATTTGAATGATTATAGGGGAGTGTATATGCATAAAATATAAGAAACAAATTACAGACATAGATCAATTCAATAAAGAAAAATATACAAATTATGTAAACAGTTTTGTAGTTTTCTGATGAGTTGAACTGTATTCAGGTATACAGTAATTAAATAATCAAATGTAAAATAAAACTGCAGTCTTTTTATAAGCAATTCAATAGAATTTATTCATTAATTTTTGTTATAAACGAATTATTACTTTGTCAAAGATAGAAACAGTTTAATTTCTGAGGTCAAAGGCTTTAAAATACACTTGACAAATTTAAATCCAGACTCAACATTGCATATACTCACGTTGTGACTATTGCAAATGTTCAGATTGCGATGACGATGCTGAAATGATATATTGTGCAACCCTAGTTTACAGTATCACTGTATTAATGTACGTAGTTAAAAAAAATGCAGATCAAAATTATCAAAAATAATTTTTGATCCTAAACTCCATCAATCCCTCCATCCATCCAAACTACAAGCTTCTAGAAAAAGTGGTAATGCTTATACATTAAAACATTTATATGAAATACTATATAAACATTTAATATAAAATACTTGGCAAGACTTTAATTTGATGGTCCCTATAGCACATTTTGTTGACTAAAAGTTGCATTGCAACTACATGCCAATTACTTCTCATTTGAGAATTAGTAGAGTGTCTGCTTAATATCTGCTGATACTACTCCTTCAACAGGCATTTAACTGACTATAAAAACACTTTGCAAGTACAAGTCAACTTACACTAACCCTAACAGTCAAGTTATAATCTATTGAGAACTAGTGTTATGTAAACGCAATGTAACTTAAATTCAACAAAATGCGTTAAAAGGACCATCAAAATAAAGTGACACCAAATATTTTTACAATCTTAAAGAAGTCATAATTCACACAAAACAAGGCTTTCTTAACAAAACCTTTCATTTAGGGTTCAGCCATCCAAATTACACATAAAAATTGATGTTTAATTCGACTAATTACTATAATAAACCTCAATTCATAAAGCCAATTCAAAGACACAGTTGTGAGCAGAAATATTTTAATATAATAATAATTGTGATAGGTTCAAGAATTTTACTGTAGTTATATTCATTCCTTCATTCATTTTTTTGTCGGCTTAGTCCCTTTATTAATCCGGGGTCGCCACAGCGGAATGATCCGCCAACTCATCTAGCATTTGTTTTACGCAGCGGATGCCCTTCCAGCCGCAACCCATCTCTGGGAAACATCCATACATTCTCATTCACACACATACACCACGGACAATCTAGCCTACCCAATTCACCTATACTGCTTATCTTTGGACTTGTGGGGGAAACCGGAGCACCCGGAGGAAACCCACGCAACCACAGGGAGAACATGCAAACTCCACACAGAAATGTCAACTGACCCAGCCGAGGCTTGAACCAGCGGCCTATTTGCTGTGAGGCGAACGTGCTACTCACTACGCCAACGTGGCACCCATTTATATTTGTTTAGTAGTCATAATCCATTTATGACTTGTTAACCCCAGTTTGTTCTTGGATTAAATTAGAGGATTATGTTTTAGAATAGGACTGTACATAACTTTAAAAATTACATTGGAAAATTTGATTTCCAATGTATTTTTTTTATTTAGCTAAACAGCTGACATTATGAAAAAAAAAGTACATAATATCTACTATTGTCTCACAGGAAACCTAAACACAAGCTATTTTTCTCCAACAGAGCATTGAAATGTTTATTAGTTTCATAAATCTGTGCAATGAGCAGCCTCTTTTATGCTGTGTGGATTCACTGATTTCTACAATCTAGCCTAAAACAATGCTTTCACTTTTTTTCCAAACAAAGTAATTTACAAGCTGATATTACAAATTCTATTTGAAAAAAAAAAAAAAAAAGAAACGCAAGTATTCACATACGCACCATCTGTGTTTAACCAGGTAAAAATCCCACCTAGAGAAGATCCAATAACACACTGGTGATGAAGAGAGCCACTGCAGCATTAATGGCTGAATGTGGCCAAAATGCAGATCGATTCATTAAGCCATGTGGAGCCGGGGCAGAATTACATGAATGCCGCTAATGAAATGCTAATGAAAATTGGACAGCAGCATTCAGCCACATTAAATGAATTACCTCATAAACACGCACTTGCACACAGATGAACTACACTTTTTTTTTTCCATTTAGATTTTTCTAGATGCAGCAGAGAATTCATTATCATTTAATATAATTACTTTTTGCATAAAAATAAATTAAAACATGAGACAGAAGTCAAAAAGTGCTTCTTCAAGAACTAAATAAAAGTGACGAATCTAATGTTGAACCATTGGTCAATTAAGACAAGAGTGTGTTTATTTGTTTCTTGTGAACATGGGGGAATGGTGTTAGTTTGGCCCAGAGTGGCCATCTCTGCTCTGTAAAACAGCTGGCATCAGCAGTATTCAGCTGTTGCCAACATCATGGGCATTCAACGAACAATCCTCTCAATTACAGTACAACAATATCAATCCTGCTCCTGGGGGCTCTGTACACAACTCTTCACTCGCTCAAACACAAAGTTGGAAACACAAACACATACTGCTCAAATGACAAATTATAATGAATGCAACTTCTCATTGATCACCTGGTTAATCTACAATGTAACATACAGTAAACTAATACAAATGTCTTAATAAATATCCCTGCTATTGTAACCTGCAAACTACTATTTAGGGACAGACTGGAATAAAAAAGGTGAAAAGGGGGCATGTCAGTGACCCCTATTTTGTTATGTGAAGAGTAAAATATTTATTAATTCATTTTCTTTTTAGCTTAGTCCCTTTATTAATCAGGGTTTGCCACAGAGTAATGAACCGCCAACTTATCCAGCATTTGTTTTACGCAGTGAATGCCCTTCCCGTCTGCAACCCATCACTGGGAAAGATCCATATATATAGATAACACATCTGCAGCTGACGTCAGAACAACAGAAACCGTTCACCCACCCAATCTACCCACATCACTTTAGAGCTAGTATTTCAATGATTCATTTTTAAAATTGAGGCTGAAAGGCATGAAAGGCTATCAGTCTACAGAGATTTCTCAGTATTTTTCTGTTGTAATTGGAAGATCACAGTAATTAACCCCAAAAAATTTAAAACAAACACTAGCAGATTACTTATGGTATAAATGCAGCACTACAAGATGCAAACAAGAGGGATCGACTTAAGAGTGTCACTTACCAGTTTTATATTGAGTTGATCAGCTCTAATTACAAAAAAAATCTGAGTTTTTCCTCCCCTAAGGAGGTATTATGTGGACTCTGTCGCCATCTTGTGGTGGAAAGTCAACCCTCTTTGCTCTGCTCAATGACACACTGAATCTCAGAAATTATAAATATTTAAAATAAGCACTATGCATATAAATAAACTCCATAGCTGCAAAACCACTACATTCTCACCTAAAATAGCCTCAAAAGTACATTATGTTGTCCAATAGCTGCAATATTTGTCAAACTGTAGTGTGTCCAAACTTTGTGGATGGAGTAATACTGTCTACAAACTACACCTATTCATTGTCTCCTACATACTGCTGTCAACATTGCCAATTGTACATTGTTTTGTTTCTTTTTGGGAGTATGTTGTTGTATGTTGTATTTGCACTGTCTGTGTTTTGCACTGTCGTTGTATTTGCACTGTCTGTATTTTGCACTGTCTGGAGCCAGCACCTAAGCTTTTCACTCATCATAACACACGTGCTGCTGCTGGTGTGACAATAAAAGTGATTTGATTTGTTTTCATTTGACAAGGGTGAAGAGGCTGTAAGAGTGCTGCTATTGCAGCGTATCGCACTTCTATCATCTAATCGAGAATCAGACAGAACTGTTGTTTATATATATTAACAATGGTGCAATACATTATTTAAAAGGAAAAAAACATATTGATTTCTCCTTCTATTCCTGTTAACAGGTTCTATGAATTCTTATATACTGATATAACAAATACACCACCCAATAGAAGTCAAGTTCAAACTCTTTGAAATATAACACTATTTAAATCAATATCAATAAGTTATAACAAGGATATTTGGTACAAGGAATTTTTATTTTATTTTATCAGTGATATTATCAGTGAGTAAAATGATTGTAAAGTTGAAAATCACTGCAAACCGTGTAACATAAAAATGATAATCAACATGAATCCTAATATTCATGCATCCCTAACTAGCAAGTTTTCAAAAGTTGTTGACCTTTAATGAAATATCAAGTTAGCTCAGTGTCACAGATTGAACACAGATAGCACAAGATGAACAAAACCACAACTCTTGTGCTTAAAGTTCCATCCTCTTCTACCAAAGAAAAAAAAAAACTAAAGCAAACAAAAAGTATTCATCAAGAAGGCAACCGTTAAAAGACGTTAAGATAAATGGCCAGACCACTACACTAAACACTACTGTTAATAACGCACAGTTTGTGAAATAAATCAAAACAGGGGCAAAACTGTTTGCTCGCTGTGGATCTAGTGTGAAAGAGGCTGATTTGCATATGAATGCAGACGTGTAGTAAATGTACCGTTTTCAACAAGCATATTCAAATGAGGCAGGCCCAACGTTTCCACGATTAATTTTAGCAGGACAATGGATGTTTGAAAGCTGCATTGTGGATGGGTGACAGATCCAGGTATGAGCAGTGAGGGGAAACACATGGTGTAACACAGAGTAACAGTCCAAATCTGAGAATGCCAGGAAATGAAGAATCCAAAACCTATTATATTTTTTCATGTAGTGCGTAATGTAGCGGTTTGCGAAGGTAAAAGGTCTGGGATGTGTCAAAGATCACAGTGTACGATAATTGAAGTTAATGTCTCCAAACAGAAAGATCCCCTCTTGCCTTCAGAACTGCCTTATTCCTTCATGGCATAGATTCAACAAGGTATTGGAAATATTCCTCAAAGATTTTGGTCCTTATTGACATGATAGCATCACGCAGTTGCTGCAGATGTGTCGGCTGCACATCCATCAATCGAATCCCTTGTTCAACCACATCCCAAAGGGGCTCTATTGGATTGAGATCTGGTGACTGTGGAGGCCATTTGAGTACAGTGAAATTATTGTCATGTTCAAGAAACCAGTCTGAGAATATTCGCACTTTATGACATGCCACGTTATCCTGCTGTAAGTAGCCATCAGAAGATGGGAGCACTGTGGTCATAAAAGGATGGACATGGTCAGCAACAATACTCAGGTAGGCTGTGCGTTGTCACGATGCTTAATTGGTACTAATGGGCCCAAAGAGTGCCAAGAAAATATCCCCCACACCATTACACCACCACCTCCAGTCTGAATCATTGATACAAGGCAGGATGGATCCATGCTTTCATGTTGTCAATGATGAGTCTTGATTTTCACAGCAGAAATCAAGACTCATCAGACCAGGCAACGTTTCTCCAATCTTTTACTGTCCAATTTTGGTGAGCCTGTGCGAATTGTAGCCTCAGTTTCCTGTTCTTAGCTGACAGCAGTGCCACCTGGAGTGATCTTCTGCTGCTATAGCCCAACTGTCTCAAGGTTGGATGTGTTGTGCATTCAGAGATGCTCTTGTGCATACCTCGGTTGTAACGAGTGGTTAGAGTTACTGTTGCCTTTCTATCAGAACCAGTCTGGCCATTCTCCTCTGACATCAACAAGGCATTTGCGCCCACAGAATTGCCTTACTGTTTATTTTCTCTTTTTTGGACCATTCTCTGTAAACCCTAGCAATGGTTGTGCATGAAAATCCCAGTAGATCAGCCGTTTCTGAAATACTCAGACCAGCCCGTCTGGCACCAACAACCATTCCATATTCAAAGTCACTTAAATCATCTTTCTTCCCCATTCTGATACTCTGTTTGAACTGCAGCAGATTGTCTTGACCATGTCTACATGTCTAAATGCATTGAGTTGCTGCCATGTGGCTGGCTGATTAGAAATTTGTGTTAACGAGCAGTTGGAGCATGTATACCTAATGAAGTGGCCAGTGAGTGTATATGCTTAACCGTAAGTTGACTTTCCTAGATTGTCCTGCATGATGCTTTTGGTTCTTGGTTCTTTTCTCATCAGTTATAAACATTACAGTTTCATGTTGTGGCTAATGTTGATAACTGTGTATTGCATTTTTTTTTTTTATCTGTTGGTGTTTAGTAGTTGTGTGAATGAGACTGAGCGTCTTCAATGTATTATGTTTCTCTGCTTGAGGGAAAATTAGTTTTTAATGGGTATTTTCTCATCATATGACTTCGTCATCACCATATGCTTATAGCTGAGTTTTTATCTGTGCAACAAAGGTATGATATGTAGTGTTAGTACTTCAAAACACTGTTATATATTATCATAAATTAATGAAATATGGCAGTTTACCGTAAAGGCCCTGATATATTTCAGAGAATGTTTTTTTTCCGTACTTTTATTTAAATGTTTTTTTTTTTTTTTTGAAAAGGCAGAGTGACAGTATAACGTTTTCATGATTTTATTGTATACGCAAACTGTAGGTTTGTAACAAATCTGCATAATAAAAGTCTGTGGTCTTCAAAGGCTTCCATTGAGAAACATCTGCTTTGATCATCAAACACTGTAGATGTTGGGAGGCTTAAAAGAGTTTGGCTTTTGTTGTTGACATTTACACTGTTTCCTGCAATATGAAAGACAATTCAGTTTGCACGCACTTCTACAGAACGAAAACTTAAGATTGAACTGACACTATAAAACTGACACCACCATTTCTTATGTGCTGAGGAAGCCTCTGGATCGAAAACGAAGATATGGTAATGGATGTTTGGTTTCTGACAAAAGCAGAAACTGGGGCCTTGGTTGAATAAGAAGGCTTAATAACGTAACAAAATCTGATGAAAGAAGTCTTTAATTCTTTCTACATGTATATCCAAATACAAAACCATGTCAAAATATGCATTCATGTATGAAAACACTTTTCTCAGCAACTATTGCACAGCTCAAACATAACTGCCACCCAGTGGATTTTTAAAAATATATATTTTTTAACTCATCTATATGGAAGTCCTAAGAGGCCATGCATTAAAATATTTTTTCTCTCTTCTTATGTCGTGATCACGACTTAATTATCTCGTAAACTCGACATAACAACTCGTTTTCTCGTGGTCTCAATATAACAAAAAGTTCTGCTTATTCTCAAACTTAACTGCACATCTCTTACCATTTCTCTGGTCAGCCGCAAACCATTTAAACGGCACCTTTTCTAGCATCATTCTATAACCGTGCAGACGTCCCAGTCCTTTAAGCTGACTGGCAATGAAACTGACGATACTCTTAGGGTCGCTGTATGTTCGACAATAAAGGCGGAGAGCCGAAAGCCTCCTTCTCAAGTGTCGGACACTGATATAGAAATTGTCAATCACTGAAAGGCATAGAACTATCTCAGTTCGACTCAGTCCCTGGTCAAATAAAAGCGAATGCGTTCGTCCATGATATTTACTCTAACAACTTTTTGTTATGTCGAGATCATGAGAAAACGAGTTGTTATGTCGAGTTCACGACATAACAAGAGAGAAAAAATATTTTAATGCATGGCCTCTTAGGACTTCCGTACATCTACTTTATTTCTTTTGATTTTAAATGCATTTGGTGAGTTTTTTGTATGACAATATGGATCACTTGACTAATTTTCACAGAACTATGAGGTCAAGTACCACATAAATTAGTGTGTCTTTGAAATTTTACATGCCTCACAACTATTTACTTATACATTTTAAATGAAAAAGCCAATTTTACGTAGTTAAAAAAAACACACGTCATATTCATATTTTACACCCATGAGAATGCAAATATGGAGGCATCTTGTGTATGTATGCTGGTTTGTGTGTTTAAGTGCGTGTGTGTGTGTGGCAGGCAGCTGTAGGCAACGGACGGAGTGAGCGATTGCTGCTGTCCTCTTCAGCGACAGGTAAGACTGCCATCAAGAGATAATGAGACCCAAGATGGGATCTGCCATTAATTCTACTTGACCATCACCACATGCAGCAGCTCACCACATCCTCAAACGTGTTACACATCAAAACATACTTCAAAACAAGTGCAAAGTTCAAATAAAAGGTGACATTAATTCCACGCATTATGAATAATGTGAATGGCTGTTGAGCAAAGAATCAGAGTTGGCTTGTTGGGGGGCGGGGGGTAACTTGCTCATTTTGAAAAATCTCAAATTAATCGTGAGTGCCTGCAGAGTAGGACTGCATCCATCTTTTCTCTGAAAAGTCTATAGTTTTCTTTAATACTTATGAGAGAAAGATGCAGCCTTGCAATTCTCTATGTAAAAAGTAAAGCACCTGGGCATTGGCAGTGGGTGGAGCTACAGATTGAACAGTGTGCAAGCATGATGCAGCTTGTGCCTAGTGCTCGACTTCAACCATAGGCTGAGCATTTGAATGTTTTTCAATAGCTCAAGTGACTCAATTGTTCTTATTGTGAAAATAACGATAATTTTAAAAATTAAATAAAAATCAATCATCAAAAAAAAAAACAAAAAAAACAAAATCACATCAAATCAGTGATACAATCACTGCTGAAAAATCTTCAAATATGCTAAACTGACGAATCATGGAGGCCATCCATGGAGGCAGTTTAACTGTTTAGAACAAATGAACCCATGAACAATCACCACAAAGCAAAAAAAAAAATTAAAAACACTAGAATACTAGTATCTATCAAAATAAATAAAAATATATTATGTATTGTCATCATGGCAAAGACAAAAAAAAATCTTTTTTTTTTCAAATTGTTTAAGAATGTGTTGAAAAAATATTTAAAAAACTGAATTGCGCATATACATTTTTTAAACCTATTTTCTGAAGTGATGTGCATCTTTGGTGTCTCCATTGCTTTTCTTTTGAATGACAATTTTGTCAAAACTGACAACAATTTTCCAAAACATCTATGTAAGAATCACAAAAAAGGGCTTGTAAAATTCATTTCCATGACTTTCAGATGACAGCTGTACAGAAGACCGCCATGAACTTATTACAGGAACAATCCTCCTGGATTAACCCAGGGTTAAGTGTCTTTCTCAAGGGCGCAGTGGTGATAGCTCAAACCTGTCTCACGAGAGGCTCAGACCTGCAACCTTTCCCTCTCTAGCAATGATCCTTAACCACTAGGCTAATGCCAGACAATCTGAAACCACTTTATACAAGACCTTTGTCCTGATCACTGAAGGACACATATCATTATTTCTTTTATCTGCTAGTATTGCTAGTATTACTGGCCTGGTACAAACACTCAAAATGAGGTCAACTGCAACCTGGTGAACGAATTTAAAGATTCTATGAAATGTGAATAATTTACTTTTTAAGATGTTAGTATCAGTATTGTTAGTTTAAGGATATCTATAAGCTAGTGTGCACCAAAACAGAGACACAATTTGTGTTTAGAAGATATAAAACTGATATAAACATGTAAAGGCTGTAGTTCTGCCTACGGTTTTATTAACGTCCCCTTATACTTCAGTTTTTCTTCCAATCTTTTGACCAATAAAATGCTCTCTAGTATCTGACATGGCCCGCCCCTTCACGTTTGAAGTGCTTGTACTTAAACATTCTCACTGGCAGAGCAGTGATATAACAAAATGCTATTGGCTGTTTGTTTGTTTGTTAAAGGGGAGGAGCTACAATGTCTCACCCTCTCTTAATGTTTCAGGTGAGATTACGTCAAGCATTGAAAAAAATTGCAGGATTGCGAGTTCAGAAATACATTTAAATCAGCACAAGTTGCATTTGTGGTTTTGGACGCGATATGGGAACAGCCCCATAAAGATTTAACCTGAGAGATACAGTACAAGCCACTGATTTATAATAGATACATGATTACAATCCGCGCGATTACGAGTTACAACACACAATTAAACAAATATTTTGCAAACTACAGAGAATGAGGCAACATTTTAATTACACTTACACGTTATGATCTGGAGGAAGAAGAAACTGGTCCATATGAACTGTAACAGTTACTGACAAAGTCCCTGTCAAAGTCTGACAAAGTCCTTCCTTTAAAAGCAAACTGCTGGCAAATCCCATGTTGCAGCGCAGGTTATTGCATCAAAAATCAGAAAAATGACAGAACCAAACACAGCACACGTTTGGCTATACTGTAGTGTTGTTGTGAAAATGAACTTTAAGCCTTTATTCCCTGCAGCCGAATCTCCATCTGTCAGTGATCATCATCTTCGTTTCATGATCAGTCCCGTGATCCCCGCGCCTCCGCTATTGTCTAAAGGGAAAGGCGCATTCACGTTTTTACCTGAACCGGCACTTCATATTTGGTGATGTACCCTATTGAAGTCGACGCGTTCAGGCAAAATATCCAAAGATCCGTGACTCATCTTATCGACTCTGAGTCGATTATTTCGTTAAAGAATCAATAGTTTTAAACACAGTGCACTTTCAGATTTAAATCTCAGCTGGATGTTTTCATTCACTTAGCGATGTGTTACACACTGCATGGAAGCTCATTTTCAGAAACCCATATTAGGGGCTCTTTAATGTCTCCCTAAAACCCATAATAGATGGTGACCCTAAGTAAATCTAGATTCTTTACATTTTCAAGCAAACAGATAAAAGAAAATCTGGCTCAATGTCTTAAATGGAAAACATGAAAAAAAAAATATTTAGGTAATTTTCTATTTTTGGTTTTACTTTATGTTTTAATTTATTCATTTATGTTTTAAATGTTTGCCTTGGCAAGTCATTAATTATTTTAAAAATAGTTTACAATTATTTTACAATAAAGGTTTCATAAGTTATTGTTAATGTATTAGTTAACATGAACTAAAAAAAGAACTTGTACAACAAATAATCAAAGTTCAATATTTTTTAAAGCTTGATTAAAATCCAAAGTTTTGCTTGTTAGCGTTAGTTAATGCGCTGTGAGATAACAAACCAACAATGAACAACTTTATTTTCATTAACTAACGTCAAAGATGAACAAATGCTGTAATAAATGTATTGTTCATTGTTTGTTCATGTTAGTAAGTTCTTTAAATAACAAAAAAAATATGGAACCTTATTGCAAAGTGCAATAATACATATTTATATAACTATTATAATTAACAATATAATTATCAATACGAAACATTTTTATGACGTTTAATGGTTCTTCTTGTCTTTGCCAGAGTTGGACAGCCC
Organism: Danio albolineatus; assembly: GCA_903798035.1. NCBI lineage: Eukaryota > Metazoa > Chordata > Actinopteri > Cypriniformes > Danionidae > Danio > Danio albolineatus. The sequence goes on from CAIGQQ010037820.1 coordinate 10,721,459, forward strand.
TAAAGAAAGAAAATGAAAAAAAAAGAAGAAAGAAAGAAAGCTTAAACTTTCTTCTTAACATATGGATGACACAGTAAGTCATATAGGGCCAAAATAACAACTACGGTTAGAAAACAGTAACAATTTATCTTTAGTTGCCAGTACACTTCGCACAATCGAAAAGCAGATCTTTACAACTGCTTTGTAAGATTACCTTGACAGTTGTTATTTCTTGATTTAGCATCTTAAAACTTAGCACTGCCCAATCCAGCATCTTTACACTTCTAAGGTGTAACCGAGGATTTTAAAAAAAAAACATAGGATCTGACATGATGGATCAGCCTGTGACAACCTTTATTTAGCCTTTTTCTAATTCACTTCTCCTCTCCTCCACCTCGCCAGTGGCAGAAACCATCCCTCTCTTTCTTTTTGGCCCTTAATCTAATCCAGTCTGTTTGTTTTGCTGGGTGTTAAAGTACAGATCAATTGTGTGAGTTATGAAATGACATTACGGCAGCTCAGACCCGTCTCTCCCTGCCAGACGACATCTCGTCCTTCTGAAAATTACCCCCTCTGATTTATCGATTTGTTCCCTCTCTCTCTTTCTCACACACGTACACAACAAACTCAAGACTGACAAAAAGTAGGACAGTCAAGCACCAGGGAGAAACTTTCCTTGACACTTGAAAAGAGTGGAAATAAAGAGGATGAGACAACAGGTGCAGGAATGCCAGTTTCCAAGAGCCATTTCGAATACATTAACAGCAACATTTAATTAAAAAAGAAGTAAATCTACTTTTTTTTCATAGTAACCGACACTCTGAGTATAATAAAGGTTATAGAAGTGATTAGCTATGCAACACTGTCACATTAAATATTGCAGCCACAGAGCGTTGTATTCTCAGAATTACTGCAGACATCGGCATCTTTATAGTCACAGTCTTTTGCGTCGGAACATGCCTATTTTATTCTATATGTTAGGCTAAAAACAGCAGTGTCCGAATTAACAGATTTCATAAAACAGTGAGTGAAACGTAGCCAGATGAGATTTGTGCTGAGATTATAAAGAGCTTATGAACTGGACACTTTAATACTTAGAAGGAACCATTCTGACCTTCTTTCTGTTTTTAAGATGGGGGTTCTTTAAGGGTGCCATAGAAAGAAAAACTGGATATACATAGGCAAAGCTAAACATTAAGAGTTCAGTAAATGGTAATGATATACAATGAGTATCAAACACAACTGTTTCTTCATTCTTATGTAAAATGCCTGTAAAAAACAGGCCAATCAGAACAATACACCAAATGTCGAATCATTATTATGCACGCCAGAAGCATTTCCTTAGCCACAACGTTTCCTCATAAAAATGTAATTATTTTCTTTATTTTCCCAAGTTTAACAGCTTATTATAATTACTTTGTTTGTGGGACTCTTATTTTGAAAATGAAAAATAAAAAGTGGGGTTTATTTTTATTTCAGATAAACCATTATTTTAAGTGTGCAGTGCTTAACTTCAGATGGTTGTACAGTGTACTCTACTGGCTCAGCTTGCTAACCACACCCACTTATTTACAATAAAACTAAATAATTAAAAAAATCTCTCATGGTTGAAATGTTACTCCACCCAGCCCTAACTGATGGTACCCACACCCACTTATAATAAAGGATAGGCTTATAAACAAAAATTACAGGCTATGCAGGTCTGCAGCCTCAGTTTGACACTTCTGTCATATAAGAACCATTTTCGGTTCCCAAAAAATCTTGTAGTGAACAGTTCTTAGAATTTATATATTTTTTGTTAGTGTAAAAAACATTTCAAGTATCTTTAAGTAGGATGAAAGACACCATAGATGTTAAAGCGTTACCATGAAACCTTGGGGGTGAACTATCCATTTAATGATAAGTAATCTATGAGGTACAATCTCTAATGATTGTCTATTTTTCACATGTTGGTTACACTTTAATGTTTCAGAAAAATCAAACAACTTTTAATATTAGTAAAAGATAACACACGTGAACACATCATACAGTTTTAAAATTAAGGTTTTTATCATTAAGGTAAAGCAAAATATAAAACAACATATCCCTGTGTGAAAAACTGTCTGCCTCCTAAACCTAATAACTGGTTGGGTCACCCATTGCAGCAACAACTGCAATCATTTTCGATAACTTGCAACGAGTCTGTTACTGCGCTGTGGAGGAATTTTGGCCCACTCATCTCTGCAGAATTGTTGTAATTCAGCCACATTGGAGGTTTTTCGAGCATGAACCTCCTTTTTAAGGTTATACCACAGCATCTCAATTGGATTCAGAAGAGGACTTTGACTAGGCCACTCCAAAGTCTTTTTTTAGCCATTCAAAAGTGTACTTGCTGGTGTACTTTGGATCATTAGCTATGCTCCCATCCACCTATTTTTATGCACATTTTGGATATGCGAATAAAAAAAAAAAGGTTGATGGTACTGCCAAGATGCACACAAGTTTAAAAATGTGCATAAAAAATATATACATAAAACTATGTGGTATAAACTTTTTATTCAATACGAAAAGATGTGCATGAACTACAACGTTTCACCGAACTCATTCCAGCATGCTCATTAAAAAAAAATCATGTAGTGATAAAAAACTGTGTGAATGGACAAAACAGCAGGCTGAGCACATTGTAAAACATCTAAAACGTTGATTTGGTCTTTCTAAAATGCCTTAACTATTTCCAGTATTAGTTTATTATATCATTAAATGACCTCCAGAATCAAGAGTCAGGTGAACAGGTCTCACTGGAAGAAGAGACAGTACTGTCTCAATGTGATTTCCTGGCTAAATAAAGGAAATAATAATAATAATAATAATAATAATAATAATAATAATAATAATAATAATAAAAATAATAATAATAATAATAATAATAATAATGAGCATCTGAGGCGCCACGGTGGCCGAGTGGTTAGCACGTTCGCCTCACAGCAAGAAGGTCGCTGGTTCGATCCCCGGCTGGGCCAGTTGGCATTTCTGTGTGGAGTTTGCATGTTCTCCCCGTGGTTGCGTGGGTTTCCTCCGGGTGCTCCGGTTTCCCCCACAGTCCAAAGACATGCGGTACAGGTGAATTGGGTAAGCTAAATTGTCCGTAGTGTATGTGTGTGAATGAGAAGGTATGGATGTGTTTCCCAGAGATGGGTTGTGGCTGGAAGGGCATCCACTGCGTAAAACAAATGCTGGATAAGTTGGCGGTTCATTCCGCTGTGGCGACCCCGGATTAATAAAGGGACTAAGCCGAAAAGAAAATGAATGAATGAATGAATGAATGAGCATCTGTGATCCACGTCTCACGCCTTCATTGCATGTCGGCTTTGGTCTTTTGAGACGCAAGTAATTTATTGAATACAGAAAAGATTCATGCAGCCTCTACTACTGCAGCATATTCCGTTTTTACTTTTGACATTTGGCGCCATGTAATCAGGAAGTGACGATTTTGTTTTGTTTGACTCATTGGATGGTAACACTGTTGGTAATGCAATATTCTGGTATTGCGCAAGTTCATTTCAGATTGAGATCCCTAACAGATGGCCAGACATTCTCCTATTTTGGTGCACAGCAGAATTAATGGTTCCATTTATGGCAGCAAATCATTCAGGTCTTAAAGCAGCAAAATAGCACCAGACCATCACGCTACAACCATCACATTTTACTGTTGGTATTATGTTCTTTTTCTGTAATGTTGTGTTACTTTTACGCCACACATAATGGGACACACACCTTCCAAAACATTCACAGAGTATTTTCCCAAAAGTCTAAGGAATTATTAAGTTTTCTGGCAAAACTGAAACGAGGAGCCTTTATGTTCTTTTTGCTGAGCAGTGGTTTTCTTCTAGGAATGTCTTGTGCAGTCTCTTTTTTATGGTGGAGTCATGAACATTCCCCTCAACTGAGGCAAGTGAGGCTTGCAGTTATTTGGGTGTTGTTGTGGAGTCTTTTGTGACCTCTTCAATGAGTGGTCGCTGCGCTCTTGGGGTAATTTTGGTCAGCCAGCCAAATTTGGGAGTTCACCACCGTTTTATGGTTTTTGACATTTGTAGATAATAGCTCTTGCTGTGGTTCGATGCAGTCCCAAAGCCTTTGAAATAGCTTTGCAACCTTTGAGATATCAATTAATTTCTTTCTTTTTTGAATTTCCTTGAATATCTGCATGATGTCTAGCTTTTTAAAAACTTTTGGTCTACTTCACTTTGTCAGACAGGTCCCATTTAAGTGCTTGAGTGCTTTTGATGCTGATTGATTAATTGATTGATTGATTGATTGACTGATTGATTCATTGTGAACAGGTGTGTCAGTAATTAAGCTGAACTTAACTCAGTTGTGATAAACCAGAGTTGTTATTTTTTTTAACAGGGAGGGTGGGGGCAAACACTTATTCACACAGTATTTTGTTGTCCCTCAGTAATAAAAACCCTGTTTGAGGACGCTGTCTTGAAACATTAAAGCGTGACAAACATGCGAAAAAAAAAAATAATAATAATAATAATTAAAAAAAAAAAACAATAAAGGTGCGTCCCAAATTGCATACTTGTGCACTATTCCACCCCATTTTGAAGTATAAATAGTGTAAGTAGTGCATTCACACTGATAACTCTTAAGATAATAAGTGCACTTTAATTACCCGGGTGATGCACTCATTCCACCGATAATATTAAGTGTTTAATGATGGACACTTCACGCACTCAACGACCGCATCTTTGCACACGTAACGGAAGGGGCGGAGCTATCAGGTGCACACGTTGGATAACTTTGTTTGTATTGAATTGTGAAAGCAAAATTCTCCTATGAGAGTGATTATAGCACGTCTTGATGGTGAATGCGGTATACTCGTGCCAGGTATTATTTGGTATTTTGGATATATATTACACTAATTTGGCAACCGTCAAACGTCATCAGGGAAACGGTTTGAACTTTCGCTTAGTAAAAAAGGCATTAGTGCTCCATTTGGGACAACACAACATACATACACTATGCTGTTGAGTGTGTAAGTGCATGTCATTTGGGACGCAGCTTAAGAAACCAGTGAGGGGGCAAACACTTTTTCACAACACTGTATTTTAAATTCCTAGTCTTTACAGTGTTCCCTAAAACATCCTAAATACTACAGCCATTTTTTTTTTCGGTCTATGAAAGTATAACCTGAGCTTATATCCTACCTGTAATGTTCTGCTCTAGAAGCTTTTGTGGATCACCGTACAAACAACGCTTTCCTTCTGACCATCTGACCCCATTCAGCATCTATAATCCTTTCAGATGGACACGCACGTCAGAGTTAGCTATCAGAGCTGCTGGACCGAGGTGACTGCATTTTTCAGTGGACATGTGTCTCCTACCACTCGCCGTAATAAGGTAATTGTAAAACTATTGTTCCATAGCATTTTGAAGAATGATTTTCAGAAAACGGCAGCACGCTCGCCTGCTCTCACAAGGAAACGACTGCGACACACAAACACTTCTGAGGTTCTCCGAATGAAACAGACGACATTGCAGAGATGATGAAGGGCAGGATTTTTACACCATTTAGCAAGCCAACATCGTAATCATGAAATAATGTGCTCCAGTGACCCAAATCTCAGGTTACTTTGTCAGAATCGTTGCACGCACACACATACAAACATAAAATACATGCAGGAAAATCATATTCATGCTCGCAGCCGCCTCAGGCACTGAGTTTGTTGAATTATAGCCCTAACATGCAAACAAAGAGGGCCAAATATGATACATTTATTACTTCACAATTAACCTGCGAGCCATGAAAAAATCCAGAGACAGCAGAAAACAGCATGCTGGTGGAATTCACATGGGAAAAGCTTGGAAGTTTCCAAATTTAGTGAATGATTCTCCAATGTCCTTTTTTTGAGCCTCTGGCTAGGTGGCTTCAGTGTTATGACCTACTTTTCCCCTTTCCTATAGTGGACTACAAATTAAGAGAACTTAAACAAGAAGTGTAGAGCAATGCTGGCTTTTATCGCTTCTTCACTGCCATATCTAGAACAGTTTTTTTTGTGTGTATTGCTAGGATAGAAATCAAAGCAATTACACAATATGTCATGCATTGCAGTCACTTTAATGCAATTTTAAAGGGCATCAGGCACAGCAGGAAACCAGTTTATAACAGTAATAGAAATATGACAAAAGACACTAATGTTCTTTATGAACAGCTTATCAGCAAGAACTATCAAAGATTAGTTTTTTATGTATTGTATGGTTATTTTAGTTATGTTTATGTAGCTTAGTAAGCCATAATACTTATTTTTAATTTCAGTTTTAGTAATTAAGCTATGCTATTTTTAAGATTGTTTCCTTTATTTATTCTTATTTTAGTTTGTTTTGGTTTTATATTCAAGTTAAACTAAATTTAACTTAAAATTCAAATTTTGATTAAGACTTTTTTTTATTAAGTCATTTTAATGCATCGTTTTGTCACTTTTCTTACTATATCAATAGACAATTCAATACTTTTTATACACTATTGCAGATATTACTATATGGTTTAGTAAGTCATAAAACTTTCTGTTTTCATTTTAGTTTTAATATCTACATTGTGGTATTTTTAAGATTAAGTTTTTTTTTTATTCTTATTTAGATTTGTTTTGGTTTTTGCTTTAAGTTAAACTAAATTTGTGAATTTTAATTTAGATTTTTAGTTCAAATACATAGTAGATTTTGTAATTTTATAAATAATTAAATAATGTAATAATCTTTTTGTCACTTTTATCACCAATAAAAAATCTACAATTTTTATACATTGTTTTACTTTTATTGATAAAAGTACAATAAATCAAAGTGAAAAAATCCATAGAATTAAATATTTTATAATTATATTTTTTTGTTAATATTTGTTTGACCACATTTGTGTGTTATACTGGAACCGTTTTAAAATGTAATATTACTGACATCGATCGTAATCTTATGAGAGTTTAATCAGATTTCTCTGTAATATTTAATCTCTTTTAATATTTTTTAAAAAAGTGTTTAAAAGTTTAAGTGTTGTGTCAGATAAGTTATAAATATTTTTTTTAAACAGATTCCAACCACATTCACTGAAATTCTACTTTACTTTCAGCCTAGATGAATTAGAGTAAAAATGAATGTGTCTCTCTTAAACTTTCACACATTCATCATCAGTCATGTCTAAATAAATGAGGAGTGAAGTTTGGCATCTAAAATGAGAATGAAAGTTATGCCACTATGAATTATACCCGCAATACATCAAGTATCAATCAACGATACATCTCAGCTTTTTCATTTGCCAACACCTGAGCAGGTTTTGAAAGAGAAAATGACTGGGCAGAAAAGGAATTTGCTGACACATTCACTTCCTTCATGCCTGATTTTGGGTAAAAAAAAAAACTAACTGTAACTGCTGTGAATGCAGAGCTTTAAGCTGTAATAAGGCAAAGCTGGGCATTATGCTTCAATGAGCAGTGCATTTTGTTGCAAAATAATTGTATGTTTAATGCATTTTTCTTTTCTTAGGGAAGCATTTTAATATATTTGTGTATTAATAATAATTCACTCACCATCCACTCTGAAATGATGATGTCCACTTTCTCTACCGGAAGGTCAATTTCCTCGATGCGACCCTTGATGAGTGTGATGGTGTCTTCAAGATTATTTGATCTAGACATATAGACATGTAGATATAGATTTAAAACATCAACATCACACATTAGTATACACATTACCACTTTACAGAGTTACATTTGATGCCATTAGCTAGCATGTACTAACAGTGCATTTTAATTTTAAAGCATCCATTAATCATTTTCAACATCATTAAAATCAAAGCTTGTACCTGCTTACGGTATTTAATGAACATAATGTTTTCAAGGTTTATACAAAATCTGATAAATAAATTGATTACAATTTAAATTTAGGCCGTTAACAATTTGCAGTGGAGAAGGGAATAAGCTGTAGGAAAGTGTAAAGAGTTATTGATTAAATTGACTAAATAAAATACAATTAAAGAGTTCAGCACTGCTTCACATTTTTTTATGAAAAAAAAAACATACAAAAATTCCAAAAAAATGCAAAAATATTTTTTCCATTTAATTGCTAAAATATAACTAACTAATGGTAATTTATTTTAAAGTATCACTAAATTAATTAACAGGCTTCTAATTAATTAAACAAAACAGAAAATAAAAAGAAAATAAACTGTTAAAGGTGCTGTATGTAAGTTTTTTATGCTCCTCTAAAGCATAAAAATAACATAATATGTTTGCAGATATTTAAGAAACATGCTAAGTGAACATTCTTGTTCATATATGAAAAACAAAACTGAAGTCAGATATTCTTCTTTGAAAAGGTGTTATGTCTTTGTTTTGGTCATTTAACTCGCGCAATGACAGTATAGCCAATTATATTTCATCACTCCGGGTTGCCTTTGTGAATAACAGCGTAGTTCATTAATTCAGTCAGAAAGGCTCTCAAAGTGAGCGTCCGCCACCAAAATACGACCTCCGGTGGACAGTAGCAGATTCCGAAATGAGACCCAGATTCAGAGTTCCACCTGAGGTGGTTATTTATAAGTAAATAATATAGGTGAAAAGGTTACATTGCAATCCTGTGTCCAAAAAATATTGCTACATGACGCGATTTGCAAGTGATAAGCCATTTGGCTGTTTGCACAAGACAAAACACAACAGAAATTTAAATACAGCCATTCAGAAGCACAGAATAGTGCACTTACTGCGCTCCAATGAAATGGTAAGGTTTGCAATCTAATAAATACATATTAAACTTCTTTAACATTATCAAATGTACATGCTGAATCCCTGATATGTGTTGTCTTGCACTGAGTCACAATTGTAAAGTTCAATTTCAAAAGGGTTTATTTTATTTTCAAGATCTGCTGCTGCTTTCAGTGTTATGGGAATAAATGTCACATAAAATGGCATTCACACTCAAATTATTAGCTTTTAACAGTGAATAAAGCACATGAGGTGTACCTGAGGTGATCATTGTCATTCTGTTTTCTGTTGTTCAGCTGCAAGAAACTGAAGCATTTTCTAAAATATTTATTTCAGCTGTTGGTTAGAACAAAAACTCTTGTTAATAAAGAAAATTTTCCTTCTATTACCGCTGCTTTTATTCAGAACACGGTTTAAATCAGCTTTAGGCTAGATAATTAGGTACACTCCTGTTGGTGTCTTCAATCTGGCAACCTGCGCTTGCATGTGCACTCCTTGCATTGACTGCGCTCGCAAGGAGTGCAATACCTAGTTCAACCACTGGGTGTCAAACTTACATACTGCACCTTTAAATAATCTTCTGCAAATTTTCAATGGAAGGAGGGAATACTACATACACAGAACCAAAAACATGTAAAAACACAAATTATAAAACAAACGTTTGATTTCGAGACCTTGAGTAAAGTATTAAAGACTATACTGGATGGGGGAGTAAACACTTTTTTCAAGTGATTAAACAAATAAAAATTACTTTAAAAATTAAATAAAAAAAAAACTATTAAGATCCTTAATAGCAAAAGTGCACGTGACTAGTTTTAAAGACCTCGTCTGACTGAGACAATGAATGTTAATTACTCTAATTACCCTGGGAGTCAATATCCCTCAAAGAACGGCTGCTAATTAATCCAAATTACCCACACAGCAGTGAAAACTCACTACGACAACAACACCACTAAACCGTCTCGATCTGACAGCGCCTCCCTCATGACCTCTGGCACTGAGGGTCAGCAAACTACCGGCACACACACATACACACACACACACCTCCTTATTTAAATGATCGCTCCCATTCTGACCGGTAACCCTGAGCATCAATCTCTCTAAATACTCCATTATCATGACAGCTAATGTTACTAGGGACAGAGTCATTACTCAAGGCTGCGCTGCGCATTTCTGCCCAACCGATCCTTATCTGAGCACCTCCGCGCTATCACACTTTTCCAGAGTCCCATTGTAGCGCGCGCTCCATCCGCCGAGCCAAACACTAATCTCATTACTGGGTTAATTTAGAGGACAATGTCAGCAACGCGGGAGAAACGGGGGGAGGAGGAGGAGGAGAGAGGGATTTGGGACAGTTTAATGCTTCCCTTCGTCCAGTTTAGGGAATATGATCCAAGGATATTGATCCTCTGGGACTGGTGATTGGATTTAAGATGTGATGTGATGATGATAGACTGGATTAGCCAGTAAGTTACCAGCATAATTGGTGTTAAACAGTGTAATCTGGGGAGTAATGTGGACATCATTTGGGATTATATGGATTTACGCTCCTAAAACATTAATGACGCTTACGGAACAAAGTCAGGGTTTTATTTCACACAAGGCAAGGATTTGATTCTGCATTATTGTTCCTTTATTGTCTTATTTAGATTATATTTCTAATTAGGAACTTTTTAATGGGAGCAACAAGGGGACTCAGCGTTTAGCACTGTCCTGGCTTTGCTAGTTGGTGTTTCTGTGTGGAGTTTGCATGTTCTGCCTGTGTTCGTGTGGCTTTCTTCTGGGTGCCCCATTGGTAGTGATGTATGAGTGTGTCTGAATGAGCATTTCACAGTATTGGGATGCAGTTAGAAGGGCACTGGGTAAGACATACGCTGGAATAGTTGGCGGTTCATTCTGCTGTGGCAACCCCTGATAAATTAGAGACTAAGCCAAAAGAAAATGAATGAATGAACTTTTTAATGGGCAAAAGCAATTAGGATCACATATCTCAACATGAACATTTAGTATATTATTTGTCATGAAAGGATTTACATGTAATTTTTACTTAAATATTATTCATATACAGTGCTCTGCATAAATGAGAACACCCCTTTTGAAAAATGAAAACTTTTATAATTTCTCAGGGAATATAGCCATTATATTATGGTGCATTTGAACAAAACTGTTTTACTAACTGGTTATATTCATAAAAAAAAAAAAAAAAAAAAAAGAGTTTGGTCACCCATTTTCTCTAGGAATATGAAGATAATAAATTTAGATTCAAACAAGTTACTGGAAAAAATTAATTAAAAAATTACAATAGCGGCATCTGTATTGATGAATAGCAGCAACATTCAATTTGCATTCGAACGATGGATAGAACCAGATTCGTTTTGCTGATGACATCATCCTGTTCGCCTAAATCGTACAAACCGCTAAGTCAATGCAAGAAGAACTCAACGACGCTAGTAGAAAAGTCGACCTGTGAATCAACAGGAACCACGCGATAAACAACAGTAGCTGAGCCAATGGAACAATCATGCAAGAAGGCCAAAGCATTGATTTTGTCTACCTTGGCCAACAAGTCCCCAATGACCACAAAATCAACAAGGATATCCACAGACGAAACAGCACAGCATGGAATAGAGCCAAAAACATACAAGAAGTCCTCACAAAAACAAAAGTTTGTCAAAGCCCGCACCCAACTCTTCAACTCCACCGTTCTACCTGCACTTAACTATGACTGCGAAATGTGGACGATCATGGAACAGAAGAGAAAAAGATGCAGACAACACAACCAGCGATAGAAAGCCAAATGCTGAAGATCCAACTCAGAGACATGGTCTGAAACAAACACATTTGACAGCAAACCAACTTCAAGGACACCTATGAAAATTACATAACAAATGCAGGGCACGACAACACTCAAATATATATATATATTTTGCTGCTTGTTCAAACTACTTACGCAAACTGAGCTTAAACATCACATTATTTTGGATTCTTTTTTTTTTGTACAACTTAATTGTTTTATGTTCACTTCATTTAAATTTGTTAATTAACCTATTTGTGTTGGGACAACCTGACTGAATTGCATGAAACCCTGCAGTTTTTACAGTCAACCGTTGGATGACTCGAACAAAATTCTGATGGCCCAAAGACTTCAAACGATCACAAGGACATACCCCAGACCACTGGTGGAAAGAAATGGAAAAGGCTTTTGAGGAAAACCAGAAATCATGAACTCTACGTGCCTGAAGGATCTGCTTCACCACAACGGCGGATGAACTGGGTCTTTAAGTATAAATAACAAAATTACAACTAAATTATTATATTAACTAAATATTTTTGTTTATGATTTTTTTCCGTTTTGTAAAAATTTATTTACCATTTTTCTCCAAGATATTAATTTAGGTTTACGCTGGAAACCTTAGTTTTTTTTGTTAGATTAGTTTTGCATTTGGGACCAACTAATCTAATGTATATTCACAAATATATTATTGTAAAGCAACCTACAGAAAATATTAATTAAAAAGAAAGATCTATTTCATGTAAAAGTCATCACTCATCAGTTCAACTGCCTTTAACTCTTATTGTACCAGGGAAATTAGAGGACAACGTTAGCAATAATAATCAATAATTAGAGGCCGGTGTTAGCAATGCAGGAGAAACAGGAGGGGTCGGGAACAGTTTAATTCTACACTTTAACATGGTTGAGGGAAATTGATCTTTTGGGACTAATGATTGATTTTAAGTGGTGAGGTGATGATGATGGACTGGATTAGCTAGTAAATTACCAGTATTAATGTTGTTAAACAAAGTAATCTGGGGAGCAATGTAGTAATTTATGGAGATTATGTGGATTTATATGGCTCCTAAAACATTAATAAAGATGCTTCTTTAATTAAAAAAAAATCAGGGTTTTATTTCACAGAATGAAAGGATTTGATCCACCAAATAAAGAATAGTCCAGAACAAAGATTAATGTACAAAAACATATTTCTAATAACTTTATTGAAGATCACTATTGTTTGATGGGCAATCTAAAATGTTTAGCACATTATATGTTATGAAAGGATTTATTTAGGCTTAGGTTAGGGGACAATGTTAGCGATGCAGGAGAAACAGGAGGAATTTGGGATAGCTTAATCCTACACTTTCACACAGTTCAGAGATATTGATCTTTTGGGATTAATGATTGGATTTAAGTGGTGAGGTGATGATGATAGACTGGATTAGCCAGTAAATAACCAGCATGATTGGTGTTAAACAGTGTAATCCGGGGGATAAGTGTATTAGATTGTGGGGGATCGTGGGAGGATTATATGGATTTCTGTAAATACTTTTAAAGTGTTATTAAAGACACACTGTAGTTCACCGAATACAATTGATATCCGTTTAAATAAAACATTAATTCAATTCACCTTTATTTGTATAGCACTTTTACAATGTAGATTGTGTCAAAGCAGCTTCACATAGAAGGTTATAGTAAATTGAAAGTGTCAGTTTAGTTATTAATGTTTGAGTTCAGTTCTGTTCAGTGTTGTTTAACATTCACTACTTAGAGTCTAAACACATTAGAAGACTAATACATTGTATTTTCCAATTGTTTATGTAATCAATTAACTGGGTAAGTATGGTTAGAACTACTAGGCCTTTTTTGTTATTTGAATATAATTCAACTGTATTGTTTTTCCACATTCAATTCAATTCATGTTTATTTATAAACAGTTTTTACAATATAGATTGTGTCATTGCAGCTTAACATAGAAGTTCTAGTAAATTGAAACAGTGTCAGTCCAGTTTTCAGAGTTTATTTCAGTTCAGTGTGGTTTAATTTTCACTGCTGAAAGTCCAAACACTAAAGAGCAAATCCACTGATAAACAGCTCCCAAATCAAGCAAGCCAGTGGCGAGGAACGAAACTTCATCAATTGACGAATGTGAAGTAAAAAAAAAAACCTAGAGAGAAACCAGTCTCAGTTGGGCACGACCATTTCTCCTCTGGCCAAACTTTTTGTGCAGACGTGTAGTCTAGGTGCTGGGAGCTGGAGAACACTGGTCATTTATTGTGTCATTGTCTGGGTTGGTGTTGTATTGACCTTATTCTTCTCGTACGAGTGGGCGCAGCCATTTAAATCTCTTTGGATCAAGACTTCCGGTCTCTTTAATTTCCATTAATATTTAGACATTAAAATCAGCTCGGGGCGACCCAACCGGTTCAAGCCCCGGTTGGGTCAGTTGGCATTTCTATGTGGAGTTTGCATGTTCTCCCCATGGTTGCGTGGGTTTCCCACACAAGTCCAAAGACATGTGGTATAGGTGAATTGCGTACGCTAAATTGTCTGTAGTGTATGAGTGTGTACGGATGTTTCCCAGAGATGGGTAGCAGCTGGAAGGGCATCCGCTGTGTGAAACATATGCTGGATAAGTTGGCGGTTCATTCCGCTGTGGCGACCCCAGATTAATAAAGGGAATAAGCCGGAGAAAAAATGAATGAATGAAAAATCAGCTCGTTATGCTGCTTGATGTTGCAAACTGATATTGTTCTATTATACTATTCTGCTTTGTCTGTATCCACTTGTTAAGTCGTGATGTATCGGTGACGTATGGAATACTGTTTCCGGGTCCAAGCCGCTACTCATTTGAATTGAGAAAATGTTCGTTTATGACCACTTTTTAGTCCTATCACACATTAAAGTCAATTTTATATAAAATCATAGCGTACACAACAGCCCCTAGGCTTGCTGGATCACAAATACCAAAATTTTAACAATTTATAAAAAAATGTATCACTTTCTGGCCATCAGATAATAGGCAAGGATATATATATATATATATATATATATATATATATATATATA
>CAIGQQ010037820.1:10737732-10777732 GCA_903798035.1 Danio albolineatus
CCCCGGTCCTCACTTTAATACGCAACACCGACCCCCTCCCTCCCGGTCCCCACGTTCATCCGCGAACCGGTCACTTTCTTTTTCACCTTTGGGTTGAGGGCGGCGTGATCACCGTTCGCCTACAGCACCAGTTCAGCTTGCTCCGGCCCTGCGTGTGTTTAATGAGCAAAGGAATATGGATAAAGGATAATATGGATAATATGGATCCATGTAAATGTACTCAGTGAAAGTGCCAGATGATGTCGCAAGCTGTCAAAGACAGCCCATTCCTCTCTAAGTTGATTCCAAGCACCCTCAAATGTTTCATTAAGTTTGACGTGTTTCCCCCCTACACGCAACTTTTGTAAAGCGTCTGCTTCATGTTGCTGTATCAGAAACCTTGCTTGAGAAATACAGCCATACTTTCAGAACCGGTGCGTGGTGGTGATTTGAACGGAAAACGCTGTACTGCGGGCGCGCGCTCTCTCTTTCTCTCTCTCTGTCTGTGTGTGTGTGTGTGTGTGTGTGTGTGTGTGTGTGTGTGTGTGTGTGTGTGTGTGTGTGTGTGCGTGCATGCGTGTGTGCTGTCACCCGATAATGTCAACAGACAGGACTGTCTTAGCAACTAAATGTTAAGGAGGACTAAGCAAAATTGTTTCTACTTTATAATTAATGTTCTCAACTCGCAAAACAACTTTACAATGAATACAATTGTTTGTATTCAATACTTTATTATTATTTTTTTCTTCCAATTTCCATATTTACAATGCCTGTATTTTGGATTTTTTTGTAGTTCACTTAGAATCCAACATGGAAATAATTTTTGTTTGTTATTGGCATTGATTGTTTTAAAATTCAAATGGCACTTACACGCCTGTGTTTTTATTTCTGTAATAAATACGGCTTTTCGTGATTAATCATAAAAAAAAATGTGATTAATTAGTTAATTTTTTTAATCAATTGACAGCCCTAATATATATATATATATATATATATATATATATATATATATATATATATATACACAGCTAATCAGCTAACATGAAAACCACTTTCATATTTCCTAGTTCCTCCGAAAGGCCTGCCCTCAAGGGGCTCTGATTGGTCAGCTAACATAATGTGCTGTGATTCGCAGGTTGGCTCCATGTCATATATTTTTTGCTCTATATATTTTTGTAGTCCCCAAACTTCATTCGCTGTAGGCTTTGCTAAGCTAACTCTGTAAAAGCCAATGTCTCCCTTTGCATTGAACTTTGAGCGTATTACATTCAGAGATGTTGTTTATGTTCACACAGCTACATTACACATCAACTAAAGTTTAAAACATGACATCGTAGTGGACCACCCCTTTAATATATGTGGTATGTCTCTTAGTATTTTTGGCCATGCATTTTACATTGGTGGTGAAATGGTATTGATTTGTCACTAACATACTATACAAAAACCTGCCCAAATTTTATACATATATCCAAGTCTAAAAGTATGCTAAGTATGCCAAGTCTAAAAGTATTACATGCACCATATGTAATGTTGAAATGTTGTATAATATATTGAATGGAGAAATGAAAAATAAATGAATCAACATGGTTGGAATGTAAATAAACAAAATAAATAAATAGGGCGCCACGGTGGCATAGTGAGTAGCACGTTTGCCTCACAGCAAGAAGGTCGCTGGTTCGAGCCTCGGCTGGGTCAGTTGCCATTTCTGTGTGGAGTTTGCATGTTCTCCCCATGGGTTGCGTGGGTTTCCTCCGCGTGCTCCGGTTTCCCCCACAAGTCCACAGACATGTGGTACAGGTGAATTGGGTAAGCTAAATTGTTCGTAGTGTATGAGTGTGAATGAGAATGTATGGATGTTTCCCAGAGATGGGTTGTGGCTGGAAGGGCATCCGCTGCGTAAAACAAATGCTGGATAAGTTGGCGGATCATTCCGCTGTGGCGACCTCGGATTAATAAAGGGACTAAGCCGACAAGAAAATGAATGAATGAATAAATAAATAAATAAAATAAATAAATAAGAAATAAATTTAAAAAATAAGTAAAACATATAAATGTAAAATTTTAAATAAATATATAATTATAAATTATAAATAAATAACTAACTGACCAAACAAATAGTTAAAAGGGAAGGTTATTTTAAGTGTAAAATGTTGGCAATAACAACAACAACATATTTAATTAAATGTTAATAATTTAATTCAAATAATAATTATTGTTGTTTTTGTTGTTACTACTACTACTAATAAGACTATTATTATTATTAATAATAATGACAATAATAATAAATGTGCCAAAAGGTAAAGTTAAAAACTAAAAGCTAAAAAGAAAAAATGTTTATTTAAAGTATAAACACTTTAAATAAAAATAAATAAAACAACAAAAAAAAAATTTAATAGAAACTGATCAATATTGTGTATTGAGGGTAGTAAAAAGGTTTGCATGACTAAAAATAAACCAAAAATATATAGAATTAAAGTAATCTAAAAAAAATTGTTAGTTATAAAACACATACAGATCAATCGGTCAAAGAAGATTTGGAATGGCACAGAAAAAACACAATTACTGGTCTTAAAAAAGACTGAATAGTGAGGCCTTAAATCATTAGCAAAAGAACTTGATATTTAGGATGATGATGCCAATGAGGAAAACATTAAAAACAAGAACATTCGGCCCCAGATAGCCTTTCCCCAACATCCTTGAACCTGTTCATTCCTTCAGTCTCACCTGACAATGTCCATGGCCTGGTAAATGATCTCTGACTGGTCGACAGCAATGACCTTCTTGGCTCCAGCTTTGGCAGCAAACATGGAGAGGATTCCTGTCCCACAGCCCACGTCAAGCACCACCTGCGGGTTAAAGAGCAGCAAGTAACCTTTCCTCGCTATGCCAGCTTGTCTGCACCATCTTGAGCGTGCAGATGTGTAATAATGGCACCCAAGGCATTCATCATACTGACAGGGTCGAACCCTTATTTGCCAAAGTCCACTGGCTGGACCACGATGGCCTGAGATAATCTGCTCGTATTCAACCCACAAACCTTTCTCTTTTCAGCTCAGCGCATGGATCCATGTTGAACTGCGGCCGGCTAACGCTGATCTAGCCATTGTCAGCGCAGAATTAATGGTTTGTATATGAGCTGTGGTGGACGTCGTGCGTATGTGTGTGTGTGGAAGCACTATTATCCTGTTATCAGCCCACTGCAGTTGACACTTAAGAAACCCCTTTAAAAAAAAATACTGCAGCTTGGAATAATGTCTGTGTGTGTGTGTTTAAATCAGCCCTGTCATTGTAATCATTGCACCATTCGACAATACTTAAAACCGCTCATCTTGTCCTTGAGGGAGTCTATGAAATCTCGATAGATCTCGGTGCAGGTAAAAAAGTAAATAAATAAAAACATTATGACAAGTAGACAATTGAGAATGAAATGAAATTAAAATAATTTTATTTCTTTAACAAATATAAATACAAAAAGTGATATAAATCTTTTAAAGAAATATACTTAGTATTGCAAGTGAAAGTGTCATGGCTCATAGGTAGGGCCAGACGGAATATGCAGACATTTTTTGCTATTCCTGTGGAGTATTTTGTTAAAAATCTGCGGATTTATGCGGAATGACTTTGGGAGTATCATAACTAACAACTTAATATATGAAAAAAAAAAATACCTTTTTAACTTTTATTTAATGTTTACAATGCAAATCCAATTAGATCCACTTTATTTGGTAAACAAAGCAAGTCTCTCATATAAAATCTCTACTAAAAGACAGAAAATAGCACTTTACAAACTGTATTGTAAATAAAACATGAATATTTTCATATTAATCAATATTATTACTGAAATTAATTTAAAAACTGAATAAATATAAATTTACAAACATTTACACCAGTAAATAAACAGAATCAATGATGGGCTAAAAATCTGCGGAAATCTGCGGAATTCTGTGTGCGCAGATTCCGTGTGGCCCTACTCATGGGTCATGGGCCAGACACAATCTGCAGACATTTTTTTGCTATTTCTGCTTAGAATTTTGCAAAAGATCTGTGAATTTATGCAGATTGATTTTAGGAATAGCATAGCTAAAAACTTAATATATGAAGTAAAAAATAATACATTTTTAACTTTTATTTAATGTTTACAATGCAAATACAGTTCGATCCACTTATATGGTGAACAAAGCACATCTCTCATATAATATATCTACAAGACAGAAAATATTACTTAGCTAACTGTATTGTACATAAATCATATGAACATTTTAAGAGTACTATTATTATATCATAATAATATTGGTGAAAGTAATTTAAAAACTGAAAAAATATAAAGTTACACACATTTACGCAAGTAAATACTCAATTATGGGCTAAAAATCTGCAGATTTCCGCACGCGCAGATTCCGAGTGGGCTTAGTCATGGGTCTATTAAAATATATTTGCAAGG
The DNA here is from genome assembly GCA_903798035.1 of Danio albolineatus. Classification (NCBI taxonomy): domain Eukaryota; kingdom Metazoa; phylum Chordata; class Actinopteri; order Cypriniformes; family Danionidae; genus Danio; species Danio albolineatus. The sequence continues at coordinate 10,742,153 of CAIGQQ010037820.1, forward strand.
TCAGCAGAAAATGAAATGAATGCATGCATTTAAAAAAAAAAAAAGAAAAAAAATCAATAAAATATTTTATCAAGCTAGTGCACTTGACACTTAAAAACCCCTTTCAAAACAGCACCACTGGAAACATTGAGGTTTTTATTTTTATTTTTTTTATTAGCTCAGTTAGCTCATGCTCCGCTTGACCATACTTAAAAATGTGTAACAGCACTTCTCGCCTTGTCTATGTTGCAGTACATGAAGCCTTGAAAGAGCTTTGTAGCAGTAAAAAAAAACTGCTATTGCAATACAGTTCTTTTGTTTGTTTGTTTGTTTTTTACTTATTTACTTAGACATCATTATTTACTTATAATATCATTAAAAACACAAACAAATTAAAATAAAACTTATTTAGTACAATTTTTTTACTTTGTCACTTCAGAAATAAATAAATAAACATTCTTTTGTCATGGGTGCAGAGAAAAATGTTGTTATGGCCATTAGAAAATAAATGTTGAACTTTAGAAACCCTATTAAAAAAAAACTTTAAAAAAAACACTCAAGAAATAAAGGTACACGAGCTGTCACTGGGGAGGTACCTTTTCAAAAGGTACATATTTGTACCTAAAGGGTCCATATTAATACCTCACGGGTACATATTAGTACCTAAAAAGTACAAAAGTGTTCCTCTTAAAATTATTTAGGTACTACTTTATACTTTTGAGGTACCAATATGGACCCTTTAAGTGCAAATGTGTACCTTTTGAAATGGTACCACCCCAGTGACAGCTCGTGTATCTTTCTTTCTGAGAGTGAATAAACTCTGGGATTAACTTTTTTTTTTTTTTTTAAATCAACCCAGTCATTGCAATCACTGCTCCATTCAACAACACTTAAAAATGCCCCCCAAGTGAGAGGGCTTCAAGACCCCCATACACACCTTGTCCTTGAAGACATCCATGTTGCGATACATGAAGTCTCGGTAGCTCTCAGTGCGCACCTTGTCCTGTCGGAAAACGAGACAAGCAAAGTCCTAAGTAATGACACGGTGTCACCATTCTGCTTTCCATTAAGAAGACAGAGCGCAGCCATCGCAGGGAGAGAGAGAGAAAAATCGCTGAACACCATCCAATCATTCAGAGCAAAAATTTAATTTTAACGGCTGATCTGCAGTTTAAGCTGACAGTCAAGGAGCGCGCTGGAAATCAAATTAACAATTGTTAAGCAGCATGAAATCAAAATCGCATTTTTTTAACAGAGGCAAGATTGAATTAGAAAGCAATTCAAGGGATGTGTGACTGGTAATGATTTTTTTTTCTCTTTTTTTGGGGGGAAAGGGAGGAGGTCGATTTTGTTGGGAGTGGAGATGAAAAATTAAATGAAACTGACCCTGACACTTCTTGCTTTGCCAGCAGAATTTCAGCCAGAAATGGCTAATTAACCTGCCAATCAGACTAAGTACCACCCAGAAAACATACATGATGCCGGAAGCTATTTACAATCTCGATGAGGGGTGTTACATTTATATTGGTTCAACTACCCCACCCCCACCCCCCTCCCAGCTCTTTCTTGTCAAATCAAGATTAATAAAATTATTCAAATAAACAAAAATCTAAAGGAACACAAACAGATTTATTCAAAACTGATTCAAAGTTTTCTTCTGCCCCTTTTTCATGTATACTGCCGGTAAAAAATATTTAAAAAAATAAAATAAATATAATAAATATAAAACAATTAAAAAATAAATACAAAATAAATACAAAAAAAAACCCCTCAAATATATACAGTTGAAGTCAGAATTATTAGCCCCCCTTTATTTTTACCATCAATTTGTGTTTAACGGAGAGAAGATTTTTCCAGCACATTTCTAAACATAATAGTTTTAATAACTCATTTCTAATAACTGATTTACAGTATTTTATCTTTGCCATGATGACAGTAAATAATATTTTACTAGATATTTCTCAAGACTCTTCTATACAGCTTAGTGACATTTAAAGGCTTAACTAGGTTAATTGGGTTAACTAGGCAGGTTAGGGTAATTAGGAAAGTTATTGTATAACAATGGTTCGTTCTGTAGACTATTGAAAAAAAAGTTTGCCTAAAGGGGCTAATAATTTTGACCTTAAATGGTTCTTAAAAATTAAAATTTGTAATTTGTTTATTTAAATGAATTAAAATATAATTATATTGAATATAATTTTTTTCATGAGCATTAAAAAAACTTATTTAATTAATCTAAACAAATACAATTATTAAAATAAATAAAAATCTAAAGAAATTAAAATAATATATCTAATATGAAAGGGAAAAATATTAAATAAAATTTAAATGACTAGGGGAAAAAGCAACATAAAATATATATAATTTAGTTGAAATTACGCAGTTTGTATTATTATTATTTTTGTAATACCTCATTAGAATTAAATATTATCATTATAATCTTAAAAATAAGGTGACCACCCTGCTATTTTATTGAATAATTAACAGGTTTTCAGTTTTATTTTAATGGTTTAATAAAACTATTTCATTGAGATGCACCAAAATATATGTCCCATAATAATTATTCAGAAGTGGTAAAAAAAAAAAAACTTCTATACTCTAATTTTCAAATAGTCTGTTCTCATTGTGCACTATTTATCAATGTGCCTTTAAATATATTTTGTAGAGACCTGATATACACGACAGAGTTTAAAATGCATAAACTAGTAAACAACTTATTTAGTAATCAAAAGTAACATCAAAGACCATAATAAATTTATTTTTAAAAAAGCTACATTAAACACATGCTGTTCTTTTGGGCTTAGTTCATCAAACAAACCATACAAAATTAAAACAAAAAATAAAAAAGCACTGATAACAATACAAAACTTCATCAATAACTCCCCATCAATAATAATCAATCAGCATTTTAGATTGATTCCTAAAACATCCAGTAACATTTAACACATATTCACATCTGATCCTTTCGAATTCCATTAGCATTCCACTACGATTTGATATTCCAAAGTTTAAAACCTCAAACCTATTTAAGACTCCCTTTCCAATGCAGCTGATGATAAAAAAAAAGTTCCCTTAACTTCGCTTCCAAGTGAAACTGTGCGCTATTTAAAGAGTTAAAGATGGTGCCATCTGACTCGTGACAGTAAATGGCATTTCTATTTTACGGTGGACTGTAAACGGCGTCAGCGCTTGCGTTGCACCACACACCTCCCTCCTTCTCCTCTGCAGAGAGTTTCGACTCTGACGCAAACCAGCGTTTAATGGAAGTCGGAGGAGGCACCAATCACTAACCCTCTCCAGGACGTACTGCAGTAGGAAAGCTGATGATCCAAACCTCCTCACCTACTGCAGTCAAACAATGACATCTTCATCATAAATCTCAAAAAGTGCACTCTGCGTAAACAAACTAAAGAAATCTGCTGCATAGGGTGAACCGCCGCATCTTTTTTTTTTTTTTTTTTTTGGACAAAGTGAGCGCTGACTGTGACCTTCTGCTCAAATATGTGTTAGATGAGGACAGACCTACCTTTAGCATCTCCTCATGGATGCTGTAATGGCCATAAGAGCTAAAGTAGGCCTCGTCTTCATCTTCTCTCAACTCGGCGATGGCCCCTGAGCGTGAAGGGCCATGACTTGTGTCTGCGTTCAGCACTAGACCTTGTGCCAACAATCTAGGGCAATGCAAACAACACACATATTTGTATATATATTAAGACAGAGTAAGGTTTGGTCAGTCCGCCAGGGCACGTGCACCAGCATGTGAGCGCTCAGTCAAAATCTTAACCACTGCAGTGGAATTTTACCCCATCTCTAACTTCTACTGCACCGCCTCTTTTTTTGCACCTCTATCCATTTTCAGAAGCTTTGAAACTGAACTCTATGCTGCTCCCTGCTGGACTTACTTGCATATTACACCTCTGTGGTGAGCCATTCTTTCAAATTAGTCATGATGGCCAGTGTTGGGCGAGTTACTTCTAAAAAAAAGTCATTAATTACATCATTACAATTAAAATTAAATTACTTTTCTAATTACTTTGTCTGGAAAGTAACTTTGTTAATGAGTATTTTGATTAAACACAAAAAATACACATAACTGTCAATGCATTGACATTGCAATCTCCTATTTCTTTAAAGTTTAGTCCCTTTTCAGGACGTTTAAGTTTTGTTTTAAGAAAACAAAAATTACACTTAAAAGTTTGAGTTACATCTGTAAATAAATACAAAATGTTGCAAAATAATGATGCCATATTTCATAAATACCATACATTAACAACATTGTGTAGTTGTCTGACAAATAAAACCTTCAGTAATAAAGTATAAATGTAGCCTAGTTAGTATCTAAAATATCTATATATAGTGTCACTCAGATATTTTAGATACTAACTAGGCTACATTTATACTCTATTACTGAAGGTTTTATTTCATACACACACACACACACACACACACACACACACACACACACACACACAATTACTTATATACTTTCTGTAGATAACTATATATAATTTACAATTACTCTGCATTTCTGAATCTATACCTTATATTGTCATGAACTGATTTCTCAATTATTTTTTCCTTAAGCACATGCAATTTACTTGATTAATGTTGAAAACTATTATTATTATTATTACTTATTATTATTCTGAGATTTTATATATATATATATATATATATATATATCTATATATATATATATATATATATATATATATATATATATAAACTTTCGAATGTATGTACTTTAAGCAAATACATTATAAGTAACTGTAATATGACCTAAAAATACCTTACTTTTTCAGATGAAAAGTAATTTAATTCTAGTAGTTTTTGTAACTAATAACAACCAACACTATTCATAAATGAAGATAACTTCACTTTTTTTGTTTGTTTTAATTATTTGTATATTTTATGCATTTAATTATTTATATAAATTGCTTCCTGACATTGACATTATTGTTTGGTCAGATTAATTTAAAATGATGACTCTAAATTGTCATCATTTACTCAGCCTTGCCTCATCATAAACCTGTTTTGCTTCACAAACTTGCATGTACATTCAGAAAACACAGACAAACAGAAGAGTAACACTGTGTCCTAACAACACGCTGCACAGCGACTTAATAAAAGGTATATTTTCTCTGTTAAAACGAGATTTTTCCTATATATCTGCGATGGCAATGCAGAAAATTTCTATTATAATGCTTTCTATTTCTGCAATGTCACTACTGAACAACAGCATAAACTATTAAGACAATTATCACCTTAGGTACAGATTATGTGCTTTATTCAGAGTTATATGCAGTGTGACTTTTTTGACATTTATTACCCTACTACTAAAAGCAGCAGCAGATAGTTCACCACAAATCTTTAAAAAAGTAGCCTTGTAATAATGTTAAAGAGGTTTAATATGTATTCGATTAAAAGTCTTTACCATTTCATTGGGAGTGCAGTGGCTGGTATTTAAATGTTTCTGTCATATCGTGTTTGGTACAGACAGCCAAATTGCTAAGTCACTGAAATCTTGTTGTGTCGCTTGTTGTTAGGACACGATGTGAGGTGGATGTGGTACTGACTTGAGTTTGTGCATATCCTCCATGGCGCGGGCCAGAGCCTCCTCTGCTCTCTGAACTCTGTCTTCAACATTCACCTGATCAGCAGCAGAAGAGCTCCCTATCCCACTTGAGGCTTCACTCAACTCTTCCACATCTGACGAAATACAACACAGCAGCACTAATAAGTTTACAGCATAAAACATTGTTTACTACTCATACCATATGCAACTAAACACTATCACTCAAAAACTGAGGCTCATTTAAATCAAGCACGATAACAATAAAGATCTAAAACTAGTTCTGAATGTAAAACAACAGCATGGTTTAGATCTCTGATTTAATGAAAAAATGCAGAGAAATCATATTGATGCTATCACTTTCAAAATCTTTTTTTTCTCAGCTAATAAAATACTGACAGCCAGAATTCAATGAAGTATAAAGGGTTTGCGTTACTTAAAGCTACAGACAACATTGGAGCTGCTTTGACACAATCTACATTGTAAAAGCGCTATACAAATAAAGGTGAATTAAATTGAATTGTAGAGAATCTCTGCTTGATGTTTAAAAGATAGTTAACCCCCCCCAAAAAATCATCATAATTTATTTTACTAGTTGCAAACCTTTTGACAGTCTTTTTTCTCTGTTGAACACAAAAGATATTTTGAAGAAAGCTGAAAGCCTGTAATCACTGACTTCCATAGCATTCGTTTTTCCAAGTCAAGGGTAACAGGTTTTCAGCTTTCTTCAAAATATCTTATTTTGTGTTCAACTAAAGAAACTCATAAAGGTTTAGAACCAAAAGGTAGAGTAATAATGAGCAAAAATATTTATTTTGAGTGAACTATCCTTTTTAGCCTTCTTTCTGAAAAATTGTTTAAAGATAATGACTGACTAGCAAGCAATTGGTTATACCATGGGGAATTATGTTAAAAATACATGGAAGCTATGCAAACCAGACTGGCAAAATGAGGTATAAAAATAAAAGTACCTCAGGTATCGAGTGCAAGTTTCAGCATCTTTGTGATGCAACAATAGTTTGTTGTTTTTTTTTCCACTACACATGAATATGATCTAAATTCGTTTGAGAATGTCACAAGGAGGTAACGCCAAATGAAAAGCATAAACAAAAAATGATTTTGGTAGTTTGTCAGTGTGGATTCAAAAATATTTATCGTTTATTTATTTATCAAAAATGGCTATTTGCATTTTTTTAACTATCTCTGCAAAAAGACAAATATGTATTAAGATTTATCTACACAAATATTCAAGTTCACTTTATTTAATGTAATAACATTGAACCTTGGAGTTCCTTGATTACTATGCTAAAATAGGAATATAGTTCAGAGCCAGGTAACACTTTATTTCGATGGTCCATTTGAGTATTAGTTGACTGTCTACATAATATCTGTTGATACTGACATTCAACACACATTTAACTGACTATAAGAAACTTTGCAAGAACATGTCAACTTACACTAACCCTAACCCCAACCCCAACCCCAACCTAACAGTGTACTTGTAGTCTAATGAGAATTAGTTGCAATGTAACTTAAATTCAACAAACATACCATCAAAATAAAGTGTGACTCAGAGCCATAATGACTTCTTGTACACAATGTTACAAAAGAATGGTCAAGCTTTAAATGGGAAAGTTACTGAATTTTTAGATGAAAATTTGAATTTAAAGTTATTTTAAATTTGAGCGAGATGCTAATGGTCTAATCTGATTCAATGATTTATGCTAAGTTAAGCTAAAGGAGATCGGATGAAGGGGTACAAAAATGATAAAACTCCACTGTTTAACTCTAGATGAGACTATTTTATTATTCTTTTAAATTTATAATATTTCAAAATATTACATATCTTTCTCTTTTTTTAATAAATAAATAAAGCAATAGTCTTTAAATTGATGTATTTATTTTTTTAGGTTTTAATGCCATATCAGCAACATTGGCTATATTAATATCATATCAGTTTCTTAACAAACATACATTGTAAAAAACAACATACAAGAACATACAAATAGCAACAATACAGAAAAGAGTCATATACAATGTTTTAGTTTAATTAAAGATAAATATTCTAAAATTGCTCCAGAAGGCACCTTTTCAAACATTTCACTTAAAATATTTCCCGAATAAAAACGCTCTTTAATATCATTTAAATATACACATTCTATTAAATGTTTTATATTCAAAATATTCTTACACAAATAACAAATAAGTTTTTCTTCCCCTTTCAATAAATACGCGTGTCCGATTCTACATCTCATGTCAATAGTTTTTAAAAGTCTAAAATATAGTGTAACATTTTTTAATCTAACAAACCCAATACTTTCAAACAGTAGAAACAAAAATATAAAAACAAAATGGATCCACCTACAGCAAAATAACACTGTTTGCCTATTTATTTTGTTACATAATATTTATCTCATCACTTCTTAAGCTTGATTGCTTAGTTTGCAATTATTATTCTTTCATTATAAAGCACTGTGCTGCCAATTTGAACCTGACTGCATTTTTAAACTGCAGAAAGTTCATCAACAGTAAACAGTTTTTTATATTCTTTTTCAACATGTTATATTCACGAAACTTTCTTAAGATTATTATTTCACTTTATTTTTTTTTAGTCTTTGTGGTTAACTTATAGGGTATTTTTCTACAAAAAGAGTTTTCCACAAATCAAAAAAATAAGTGTAATTTTGTTATTGAAAAATACATATCTATTCTCATACCGATCTGAAGTAATGGGTCATCTTGTAATGCTGGCTTCATATATTCATCATTGAGCCATGGAAGTGGGCCATCTGAAGCCAGTGGCAAACTCTCAGCAGAGCATTTCTACAAAATAACACACAAATAAGTCATTTAAATTAATCTCACATAAAATGTATAATTTAATTAGATACTTACTGTTGTCCTAATGTAGTTTATCATCTTTATGTAGCCATAATCCTCGAGGTCTAAAGAGAAAATGACACAGATTTATACTTATAGGCATCAGGCATCACTTAATGACACACTGAGCAGCACTTGCTTTAAAGACTTACTGTGTTTTTGGACGAGATCTGGAATATCTACACCATGATCAGCCTTGCAGTGTTGGAAAGTCTCAGACACAGAGGTTAGAGTCCTGTTTCAAGTCACACATAAATGTTTGAGTACAGAACAACCATCAACTTAAATGTAGAACATTAGTATTACTCCGAAACAAATGATTGGGGCTATTTAATTATTGTGTTGTGGTGATATTATATTGTCACTCATATATCTTAAAATGACAATAATAACGCTTATTGCAATATATTTTAATGCAATATATCATACAACAAAAAAGTTTATATTGTGACAGGCCTAATGAACACATTTTGCTTATTTAAACAAATGTTTTTTTAAATCATTCATAAAAATGAAGCAAAAATAAGAACTGTGCCAGAAGCCAGCCAAATGAAATAAAGTTGCTGCAACATTATCAATTTGACAGTAAAAAGAAATGGCATGAAAGCAAATGATAACTAAATTGATTCAAAATAATAACAAATTGTAGTAATAATAATAATAATAATAATAATAATAATAATAAATTTTCAAATTAATAATGACACAAAAACAAATGCAAAATATTATTTAAACATTTAACAGTTCCAAAAAAAACAATACTTCAATACCACTTATTCATATACAAATCATTGCAGCACACATACATTACAGTTAAGTTCAGTTGTGGTGTATTTTTCTGCAGTTTTCCCTTACTATTGTTGCTTTAAAAACATAATTTTTTTCTCTTCAGGTTTATACATTTAACTTTACACTAACGTAAAGAAAATAAAATGTAAAAAAAAAAAAAAAAAAAAAAAACAGTTACTTTTAGTATTTTTTTAAACCCAGAAAGATTGGAAACAAGGCCCATTTTTTAGATCATTTCTTCTATATACTTAGCTTTTCTCATACTAAATAAATTCGTATGCGTTCATGATAGTATACAGCTGTCTATTACAAATTTGGTAACAGTTTACAATAGGTAATATTAATGTTAGCAAATGTATCTACTAACATGAACAAACATTGAACAACACATTTAATAGTGTTTATCTTTAGTTAAGAAACATAGTTCCTTGTTGTTAGTTCAAGTTAACTCAGGGTTCATTAACTAATGTTAGCAAGCATTCATTTGGATTTTAATAATACAGTGGTAAGCATTAAATTATGATTAATAAATGCTGTACAGGCGCCACAGTGGTGTAGTGAGTAGCACGTTCGCCTCACAGCAAGAAGGTCGCTGGTTCGAGCCCCGGCTGGGCCAGTTGGCATTTCTGTGTGGAGTTTGCATGTTCTCCCTGTGGTTGCGTGGGTTTCCTCCGGGTGCTCCGGTTTCCCCCACAAGTCCAAAGACATGTGGTATAGGTGAATTGGGAAGGCTAAATTGTCCGTAGTGCATGAGTGTGAATGTGTGTGTATGGATGTTTCCCAGAGATGGGTTGCAGCTGGAAGGGCATCCGCTGCGTAAAAAATATGCTGGATAAGTTGGCGGTTGATTCCGCTGTGGCGACCCCGGATTAATAAAGGGACTAAGCCGACAAGAAAATGAATGAATGAATGAAAATGCTGTACAAATATAGTTCATGTTAGTAAATACATTAACTACTGTAAAGTATGACCAAAACGTTTGGCATCAATGGAGTTTATCTCAATCCAAAAACTATAGAGGTAAAGTTGGTTTTATATTCGCACATTGGTTCAGTGACGACTTGTAACATGCTCTCTATATTGTTTACCATGGTATATCTTGAACATTTGGTATGGCTTCAAAACAACATTAGCACTATTTACTTGATTGTGAAGAATGTTGTACTTTCATAGCCATTGTGTGAATGTGTGAATATAAAACCAACTTTAACTCAATCCAAAACTCTGTCCCTAATAAGTAGCACGTATTGTGATTTCCTTCAGGAAGCATGTTTTTTATTGACTGTTACCTGTCACAGAATAAACACTGCAGTGTTGTGTGTTCAGACGCCTCCTCCATCGACTGCCACTGTTCCTCATCACTGTCGGACAGCTCAGGCACATCATCGCACATATTACGGTCATCTAAACGAGAAAACATTGACAAACAACACTCGTTACTTCATCAACTTACCAAGACCACATAACCAACACAACGAGTAAACCGCCGACAAATTTAATGGTTAACGGTTACAAATAACTATGGCGGGATATGTAGAAATGACGTATTGAAGGAACGTTACATGTCCTCAAAGGAGGGGAATTTGTTGCGGGAAAATTTGAACCGCATCATAAGTTTTAGCAAACAAATAAATATATTTCAAGCATTCACGTGTACCTGTGTACGCTGCCATGTTGTAGTCGCTTGTGATGAGATTTTCTCATCCGGGTCATTTCTAGTTGACGTACTTCTTCTTTGTGGCCAGGTGATGTCGCTGTTTCCCCACTAATAAAGTTTACGGTACAGCACAAACAGTATTGTTTCTGCCATACATTTATTTTTCTAGAGTAGTATACAAATAAGAAATCATTTATGTTCAAAATTTTACCCAGATTCATCTTGGAAACACTCTTTGAACACTGTTTGAATAGTTTGAAATAGTTAGATGAGGGGGAAATATGTCTATTTAATAATCTGAGAGAATTGATTTTCCTGTAACGCCTAAACTAATCTCGTGATGTGCATCATAAAAGTGGGTCGTTCTTGTGGTAGATACTTGAGGTTATTTTTATCTCTTTTTTGTTTTGTAATACATTTGTAAACATTGCATAATAATTTCTTAATTTCCCGGAGATGGGTTGCAGCTGGAAGGGCATCCGCTGCGTAAAACCTATGCTGGATAAGTTGGCAGTTCATTCCACTGTGCCGACCCCAATTAATAAGCCGAAAAGAAAATGAATGAATGAATGAATGAATGAATGAATGAATGAACAAAACACAATGCCAATGTTTTACTTCAGAAGAGTTAACAAAAGTGGCACAGTGGCTCAGTGGTTAGCACTGTTGCCTCACAGCAAGAAGGTCGCTGGTTCGAGTCCGGGCTGAGTCAGTTACCATTTCTATGTAAAGTTTGCATGTTCTCCCTGTGTTCGGTGAGTTTCTTCTTGGTGCTCCGGTTTCCCCCACAGTCCAAAGACATGCGCTATAGGTGAATTGAATAATCTAAATTGGCCGTGTGTGTGAGTGGCTGTTTCCCAGTGCTGGGTTACAGCTGGAAGGGTATCCGCTGTGTGAAACATGCTGGATGAGTTGGTGGTTCATTTCTTTGTGGTGACCCCTGATGAATAAAAGGATTAAGCTGAAGGAAAATGTCAAATATTGAAGAACAACCTTGATTTTCCTTGATATATCAAAGCCTTTGTTCGTTGAAAGGGGACCTATTATGCCTCTTGGTACAATATGTAAAATAGGTCTCTGATGTCCCTAGTGTGTATGTAAATTATCAACTCAAAAAAAACACACAAATAATTCTTTATACCTTGTGAATCTGCCCCTTTTAGGCTTTGATCAAATTGTGCCATTTGGTCGCTTTATATTCAAATGAGATTGTGCTTTTTAAAAGAGGGTGGAGCTAAAAATGTCTATTGCTGCATCCGATATCACATACTTCCATATTATATAGTACGCTAAAATCAGTATGTGAGCTGAGTAGTATGTCCGAGTTCATAAAATTCGAAAATCAGTATGCGAGAACCCGAGTGACCTACTACTTCCTGCGAGATTCTGAAGTGTGCATCGTATAGACGCTACGCTATCCCATGCGAGAGAATTCATGAATGGGAGTAAAGCGATGCAACTGATGCGAGCAGGTCACATGATGATGACAAAATGGCGGATGTAGTACGTCCAAGTTCCATTCATACTGCTCGCATTCATACGGTATAGAACATACCTTTCTAACAGCCGAGTAGTACGTTTAAATTCAAATGCAGTACCTACCGAGTAGTAGGCAGTTTCGGACGCAGCATACAGTACACCCATAGCTGCATATTCAAATCTCTAATGGCAGCTGCTTCTCACTCAGGGCTGTCTATGCTAATGAGGGAGAGATCGTCACTAATGGGTGGGGCTTTCCCCCTCTGATGACGTAGAACAGGAGAATGTTTCTGCAGACTGTTTTATGAAATACGATTATAAAAAAAAAAAAAAAATAGAGGTCAGGTATTTTCACACACTGCTGCGACACAACTGTGTTTAAACCACTTATGAAAGTGATTTTTGCATAATAGGTCCCCTTCTTCATATTTTGTAAAATACAGATTACATAAAGTTATGACTCAGTATTAAAATTTGTTTATTTTGATGAATGAGTATACAATTAAATAACAAAAGAGGCATGAGAATCCAAAGCGAATGATATTTAAACACAGCACACGTCACCCGTATTTATAGTGCAAATTGCTTTTTTAAAATGCTTTTTAAAAACAGTTAATATGATAATAATTAAAAATGTCAGTAAAACAACATTTGGCTTGCTTTGCTAAAAACAAAAATCGCACCATGCTAGAATTGCACTTATATTTAAACAAGTCACAATCACACTACTTATTTGTTGTCTCCAACTTTCCCGAGACTGTATATGGCCTTGTTTTCAAGAATTTCCACTTTCTGCTCTCCATCTTTTAGTGTGTTGACAGCCATTGCTCTGACCACTGATGTAATGGGAATAGACATGGCTGTGGGGAAAACAGTGGAGAAAGCACCAAAGAACTTTCTGGCCATCCACTCTGATGGTCGGCTCTCTTGTCTGTCCACTAACAGCACCCTAGAAATGAACAAACACATATCAAATAGAGAACAAATGATGTAGGGCTGGGTGAAAAATCAATACAGATAATGATCATAATGTAACTTCCCCCGATAAAAGGATAATGCATGTCTGACGAAGCTCACTGCAAAAAATGTGTTTCTTAATGAAATTTGTTTGCCTTGTTTCTAGTCCAAATATCAAAAACTACTTAAATCAAGACAAGCAAAAAAATATTATCTTGTTTTCAGAAATAATATGCCAAAATTAAGTTAAGGACGTTAAGGAAAATAATTCACCAATCAGGTAAGCCAAATATTTTAAAAACAAAACAAAAAAACAAGATTATTTTATTAATAATAATAATAATAATAATAGCTAATAATAATTCCTTACATTTACATAGCACTTTTCTGGACACTTAAAGCGCTTTTACACATTTTTGGGGACAATCTCCTCATCCACCACCATTGTGCAGTATCCACTTGAATGACACAACGGCAGCCACATTTCGCCAGACCACACACCACTAGATCTACAAAGATCTACCTGAGCTCAAACTCCCCTCTCGCCCTGCTAATGGGAGCCCGGGGCTCGTGGATCTTATAAGCTGAGGGCTCTCTCCTGGGACAGCATGCCAAACAAGCTTTATTATCAATCATAAGCTAAGTGTGAACTCTTGAATAGATATTTAGACTATAAATAATGCAAAGTAAAAAAAAAAAAAAGCTTTTTTGCAGTATGCTGTAAGCTTCAAAGTTGAACTAAATAGCACTGCTGGATTGTGCTGCAAGGACCATTAATCTGTTCACTGCAAAAGCAATGCAGTGTTAGTTTAGATGTAGGCAGGTCTTGAATCGATCACATTTTATTTATTTATTTATTTATTTGTTTGTTTATTTATTTGTTTGTTTGTCTAACAGGGACAATACACCAGGCACTGTTACAGATAACTGATGAAGTGTACATACGGCATAAAGCAGAAAGCTAGTTTGCAGTTTTTGTCCCTGTTTACTCAATAAGATTTATAAATATAAATCATATTTAAAATACTGGGCGCCACGGTGGCCTAGTGGTTAGCACGTTCGCCTCACAGCAAGAAGGTTGCTGGTTCGATCCCCGGCTGGGCCAGTTGGCATTTCTGTGTGGAGTTTGCATGTTCTCCCCGTGGTCGCGTGGGTTTCCTCCGGGTGCTCCGGTTTCCCCCACAGTCCAAAGACATGCGGTACAGGTGAATTGGGTAAGCTAAATTGTCCGTAGTGCATGTGTGTGAATGACAATGTATGGATGTGTTTCCCAGAGATGGGTTGTGGCTGGAAGGGCATCCGCTGCGTAAAACAAATGCTGGATAAGCTGGCGGTTCATTCCGCTGTGGCGACCCCGGATTAATAAAGGGACTAAGCCGAAAAGAAAATGAATGAATGAATGAATGAATGAATTTAAAATACTGCACCTCAAATTTGTGAATGCAAGTACTCTATTTAAACCTAGTTGATGTGTTTGTCATGTTCTGACCATCTAAATGAATGATAAATGGTCCTTGCAGCTTTCACTGAGGAGCAAAGATCTGCCTTTAAACTTGAAAGACACAGAGATTTGATATTTACCATGATAATTATTGATATTGGGTGATATGAAAAGCATCATTTTTTAGCCATATCACTCAGCCTTTACCGTAAGATGCAGACATGCATAGCATACATAAATTTGACCTGAGCTTTACAGTAATCAAAAAGCCAAATGCAGAGGAACTCACGCCGGTCGATAGATGGAGAACCGCTCAAACCCGAGCTCTTCAATTTCTGCTTCAACCTGTCCCTGTAAATAAACCAGTGTTATTGCTTTATTCAGTGCATAAATTAGCTTTTAATGATGTCAAACATACACAACTGTTCTTATCTGCACTTTAAATCAAGTGAGCCAAACATCAAATCTTCGACAAACAAACATGTAGAACAGCCTGTTGCAATACCTTTGTTTTCAGGTAGAGAAAGCTGCTGGTTTTATCTGCACCTTTGGAGGATTCAAGGTTGAAATGTGAGCAACCTCCTGCTTTGGCAAGTTCTGCAGATTTGAGTACGTAGTCATGATCCACACGTACAAATCCTTCCTGTAGCACATACACAGTTTATCAAGACGTTTAACATGGAATTACCACGATAAAGAATATTAAATGATGACTTGCATGAAGGTTTCTCTATAAATGCATTCTAGCGTCATTCAATTCCTCAAGAAGTCTTGCATTGCTAGTTAGTTTACATTTATTTGAATTTTTCAAGATTTACTCTGAAATATTTAAAATGAGTTAAATTGAATTACAAACGGCTTTAAAATATATGTGTAATTATTTTAAGGTTTTCTTTATATGTATACTGTATATGTACATGTAAGTCAGTGTGTGGATCTATACACACTCACACGTCATCAAAAAGTTGACTAATTTCACTAATTCCATTTAAAAAAGTGAAACTCGTGTATAATATACTGTAGATGTGAGCTACACACAGATTGATACATTTCAAGTGTTTAATTCTTTTAATTTTAATGATTATAGATTCTAGCTAATGAAACCCCCAAATTCAATATCTCTGAAAATTTGAATTTTACTTACGGCCAGTAGTCATGTCAAAGCAGTAAGTAAATTAACATACTTTCATCTCAAAAACATTGCAAGAATGCTTTGTTTCTAGTGAGGACTGATTCATGCTTTTATCACCAGCAGGGTGGATTACTGTAATGTCTTAGTCATTGGCCTTCCCAAAAAGACAGTCAGACAGTTGCAGCTCATTCAGAACGCTGCGGCCAGGATTCTGACCAGAACCAGAAAATCAGAGCACATCACACCTGTTCTCAGGTCTCTTCACTGGCTCCCAGTTACATTCAGAATAGATTTTAAAGTATTATTACTTGTCTATAAATCACTAAATGGCCTAGGACCTCAGTACATTACAGATATGCTCACTGAACACAAACCAAACAGATCA
This sequence comes from Danio albolineatus, assembly GCA_903798035.1. NCBI lineage: Eukaryota > Metazoa > Chordata > Actinopteri > Cypriniformes > Danionidae > Danio > Danio albolineatus. The sequence goes on from CAIGQQ010037820.1 coordinate 10,758,424, forward strand.
CTCAGATCATTGGGGTCATATAAACTAGAAATTCCAAGAGTTCAGTCAAAGCAGGGTGAATCTGCTTTCAGCTATTATGCCCCCTGCTGCTAGAATCAGCTTCCAGAAATGATCAGATGTGCTCCAACATTAGGCACATTCAAATCAAGACAGAAAACATCTGTTTAGCTGTGCCTTGACTGAATGAGCACTGTGCTACGTCCGACAGATCGCATTACTATGTCTTTCTTTTATTTTCTTCTTTTATTTTCCTTTCCTTCTTTTATAAACTGTTTTAATGACTGTTATTATTTGTTTTTATTTTCTTATACTTGTCTCTTTTATTCCTGTTTATGTAAAGCATTTTTAATTGCCACTGTGTATGAAATGTGCTATATAGTGTAAATAAACTTGCCTTGCCTTATGGACAAAAAACTAATAATTTTTACAGAAATGTTGGACTATTGAACAGTATGAACAAGTAAAGCACCCATTACTTGGTATGGGCCATGTTTTTACTTATATTTATTTGCAACAAACGAGCATCCCGAGGTTGCTCTGAAAAAAGAAATAAACACTTGGAGTACATCAATCTGTGTGTAATTAATCTATATAATATATGAGTTTCACTTTTTTAATTGACTTAGTTATATTAACCCACTTTATATACTTTTATTAATCAGAAAACCAGTGAAACAAATGATCTGACTTTCATTTCATGGGGAAATTCTGCATGCAATTTTGTCTACAAAAAGAAAATATATTAAAGCGTACAGCTCCTGCTTTGGCTCTGGTTGTTCCTAGACAACAGTATCCAACATCATGGCCCTGAAACGCCTCAGCGTACTCATCCAGCTTCTCAAAATCAACCACCTTTTGAACCTGAGGACAATAAGACAAATGATAAATCACTGATAAATCAACACTAGATCATTGATAATATGTTGAACACTGTGTATATTGTATTTCATTGCCTTGTTTTTTTTATTTACAATATTTATGCCATAAAAATGACTAAAAAGATGAACAGCTTTTTAAACATGTTTATATCAATTTATAGAATTTATAGACCCATTTCAAAACAATACCAATGTTTTCACTTGAAAAGAGTTCAGAAATCCATATTTAGTGAAATAACCTAGATTTCTCTCTCACAAAAAAAAATCAATGTTCCTCAAAAAAAAAACACCCTTATTGTTCCAGAGAAAATACACACACGCACGCACACACACACGCGCACACACACACACATATATACAGTATATATACACGCGCACACACACTCAATCACAATATACATATATACTTTATCCCACATCATGCAACACAAACTCATGACAATTTATTTGAAAAACATGTCTATCTGTTTTTCTATCTATCTATCTATCTATCTATCTATCTATCTATCTATCTATCTATCTATCTATCTATCTATCTATCTATCTATCTATCTATCTACATGCCACTTGCACTTTATCAAAATCATAAATACTCTGGATTTACTACATTTATTTGGTAAAGTAAAATGTTAATATTTGTTATAGGTAATTTTGTGTATTGTTTTATTTTTATTTTATTTAGGTTTAAGTTACCAACTCTTTTTTTGGATCACATAGACACATACTATTTTTAACTTAATACATTACCAGATTTTCATAGGCTTTGTCCTCAAAGGTTAACTGTCTTCGACCAATGAGAGTGATCCTGGAGAAGATGTTCCGCTCCACAAGTTCTTTCAGCAAAGCTTTTCCAGTTTCACCAGAGCCACCGAGAATGAAGCATGTTTTGTTCTTCTGCCGGTAATTCTCTTCCATTGCATTCAGATCCATTCTTTAATAAAAGAAAAAAAAACATTGTGTAGACAACAGTTTGAATCTGGCAATATCAGCATGACACTGCAGAATTTGCACAGACAGGTATACTAGAATTAGCATGTATGCTAGACATAGTTCACTTTAAAAAAACTAAATTTGGTCATCATTTACTTCGTTATAAAGTTTTGAATGTCCATCATCTACCTTTTAGGATTTTTTTTTTTAAATGTTTGGCAATGGATTTTTTTTAATTGTATTTTAAGGTAACCTTCATGTTCAGGTAATCTTCATGTTAAAGGTAATCTTCATGTACTGACTTTCATTGTTTTTTTTTTCATACAGTAGAAGTCACATTCTACAAATTACCTTTTGATCAAAACAAAAAAATATTGATATAGGTTTTGCAACACCTTAAGGCTGAACAGCTACTGCTTGTGGCAGTATTTACATTTTAAGATGAACTATCCCTAAATACGTATTACCTGCTTCTCGTCACAATCATTTTTTTTCCCTCAGTGCAGTTACAGTATTCATACTACGCAGTTTATACATAACCTATTGATGCACACAATTGATACATGACTTACAACAAATAAAGAAACAATCCACAGTCAAAAATCTCTGTGTAATGATCTGTTTACATCTTTATCTTGTATATGATTACAAAAGAAAAAGAAAATTGTCACTGCCATTCAAAGTTGAGAAAAGCCCCGTGTACCACGTGACAACACTGCAAGGTGTTGTTCGGTTACACCTGAATGAACCTGACATCATCTTTATTGACCGAATAAGTTAAAGGCAAACACAGATTGTGCAGATGGTGCAGCCACCGCCCACTGAGAGCTTATTTCTTACACGCAGTAGTATTTTGTTATTGTTTTCTTTTTATCTCGGAGTTTTCGTATACATTATCTGCACGTATAAGCAACGTATTCTGAATGTTACTGAATGCAATAAAGGGAACGTATTTCTATCTGTCATTAAGACTAAGAGCAATAGCCATAACAGCGAAACTTAGGCAATATAATCACGACCACAAACACAACATAGCAATAAATACATTGCATGAAGCATAACTACGCATTTGGACATACAGTAACGTAGACGGTGGCAGTTATGAGCGCCTCACCTTGGTATTTCGTAAGTCTCTGAATTCTCCAGGTAATAGAAAAAAGCGGCGAGCACCACTACAAAGACAGTGAAGAAGCTTAAGGTTTTTCCACAGGTGCCCTGAAATACATTCATGCCAAACTAGATAAACGCAGGACTTTGGTTGTGGGCTGTTGATACGTTTCTGCAGCTTCTTCCTGTTACATTCTCGTTTCAAACGGCGCGTGCGCAGAACGTGTCCAAAGCATGAAGCGAGCGCGGCAGCTGTTTTGGCAACGCTAAAACACGACTGGTTGTATGGCAAGCCATTTTAACATTCAATTTATTACTACAGATATCTACTTTATAGTACAGGTAACATCTTTTACATGCTATAATTTTTTACTACTTTATACCGTTTGTTTGTTTGTTTGTTTGCTTGTTAAATGTCAGTATCAACAGATATTAAGCAGACAGTCTACTAATACTCAAGTGGACCATCAAAATAAAATGTTACCATATTATTTATTTGTTCGTGATTAGTTAGTCTATTATTCTAGTAGCAAATACATTTCAATTATTTATTATTTCTTACCATTTACTTGAACTGTAATTGATATATTTAGATGGCAGGCTAGTAGATAATAGAATTACTTGTCAGGATACGATTACATTTAAATGCAGCTTTTAAAATGGTACCAAAATAATGAGACCTGGTAGCTAAAATTAATGGAAAATGTGCTAGTGCTTAAAAAGAAGCATGGAAATAGAAACTAGTATATAACATAGTCGATTAATTGTTAAATTAGCTTTTCATTGTAAAATGTTAAAAGTTACTTTAATGCAATAAGGTATATATTGACTGAGTTGATCATGTAAATTACAGTTCAAATTACTGGTAATCTGGTGAGTTGCCCTTTTCTGCTATTTTATGTATTTGTTTGTATATGTATTATTTATTTATTATACAATATTTGGTCACACTTTATTTTGATGGTCCGTTTGTTGAATTTAAGTTACATTGCAACTAATTCTCATTAGATTATAAGTAGACTGTTAGGTTGGGGTTGGGGTTAGTGTAAGTTGACATGTACTTGCAAAGTGTCTTTTAGTAAGTTAAATGTCTGTTGAATGTCAGTATCAACAGATATTAAGCAGACAGTCTACTAATACTCAAATGGACCATCAAAATAAAGTGTTACCAAATATTTTGTTTTAAACTACTGACATAGTTTCCATTTCAATTTACAAGAACTTCTGTTAAGCTGCTTTGACACAATCTGCATTGTAAAAGCACTATAGAAATAAAGACGAATTAAATTGATTTGCAACCTGTTTGATTTGCTTTCTTCTGTTGAACAAAAAATAAGATATTTAGAAGAAAGCTGGTAACCTATGGGTATCATAGTAGATATTTTGTGCTCAACAAAATAAAGAAACTCATAAAGGTTTGGAACCACTTAAGGGTGAGTAAATAATGAGTAAATTTATTTTTTTAGGTGAACTATCCCTTTAAATACAGAATGACACATGATATGTAAGTAATATGTTGATTACATTAAGTTCCACTGTGTTGACTAACTGAAAACTAAATCAACAGCTGGGTCCAAGAAGGTGGATGGCACCTATTTATTTATTTATTTATTTATTAGTTTGTTTGTTTATTTATGCAAATGTGCAAAACTGTCAAATGTGTTTAATTTATTTCATAGTTAATCAATGTCCATACATCCATTTTCTTTTCGGCTTAGTCCTTTAACTACTCTTGGGTCGCCACAGCGGAATGAACCGCCAACTTATCCAGCATATGTTTTACGCAATGGATGCCCTTCCAGCAGCAACCCATCACTGGGAAACATCAATACAAACTCATTCATACACGGACAATTTAGCTAACCCAATCTGTCTCAATGTTTTGCTCATAATGACATAGCCATAACTTTCACTGGCAGCAAACTTAACCTCCTAGGTTGAGTGGCCACATATGTGGACAGCACATTTTAGCTCTTATGTCCACAATTGTATACTTTGAATGTTTTATATTTTGTTAGAGGCATACAGTGTCATCCTGCAACTGTTTTGTAGCATATGAAATGTCCCAAACACTATTTTTAACTGTCCAAAATGGGCAAAAAAAAATGTTTTTACTTTCTGATAGTCAAAACATGTTGAAAAAATATGTGTGTATGTGTTATTAACCACGAGTCCACATATATGGACATCATTTTTCTCTAAAAGTACATCATATCAAAAGATGATACTTAGGTTTTATTCTAATTAGGTTCCAATAAGCCCAAATAGCAAAGAGAAATAAAAAGCGCATGCAAAAAACAGCTTGGGCCTTAAAAGGTTAAAATGTTATATGACTGGCCTGGATTAAAGTCAGCATTTAACAGTTGTGATAGTATTTATTTTCTTCCATTTTGTGACATATTTTAGTAAAATGGCAAAAAATGTAGGGGCCAGCTTAAGTTTTGTTCATCAGGAATTTATTTGATGATTGTTGTTTGCTACTGCTAAATCAAATTTGAGTTACAGGTTGATCCCACTCTCCAGCATGAGTTATTTAGTCGAGTTTCATTTCTTTGTGGCTTTAACCCGTCTCGTTGAGGCCTACTGCAAATATAAGACACAAATATTGTGTAATGGTCAATTCTCGCCAGTAGGTGTCAGTGTAGGGCCAGAATTACTCTCTCTTTCGCTTTGGTTTGCAAGGGGAACCTGAATGTGAAGTGTCATGGTTGTGCAGTGGGTAGCACGATCGCCTCAAAGCAAGAAAGTCACTGGTTCAAGCCTCGACTGGGTCAGTTGGTGTGGAGTTTGCATGTTCTCCTTGTGTTCGCATGGGTTTCGCCCAGATGCTCCGGTTTCCCCCACAAGTCTAAAGACCTGGTATAGGTGAATTGGGTAAGCTAAATTGTTTGTAGTGTGTTTGTATATACAAATATCAACAACAATTATCACTTACACAATCAGCAAATATTGCTCACGGAAAAGGTCTTCAAGTGGAGTGCACTTATGCATGCATGTCAAACGCACATCATTTAACATATCAAAATTGTGAATGAATGTGTTTTGCTCTTTAGCCAGTGAGGCCACACCATATGCTCCAATCCTTTAAAGCAGGTTTTATTGTCTGTGCACAAGACTCCAACTGTTTAAATTCCAGCTCTGTTCAAACGTTTGTTGGTCGCTGGTATGAATAGACCCATATGTTAGCTGACAATCCTGCCCTTTCAGATGTTACTGAACAAATGTAGTGGAGATTTATAGAAGGGTCATGTTGGCTATGGCTATCAGCTTTCATTATTGCTTCTTTAAAATCATTATGAATAAAGCTCTCCCTTACAGACACAATAATGTTTTTTGCATGAACTCAATTTGAATTCTTGATATCACGCATTTTACTCATTATTATAACTCAGCAAACCAGAAGGCTATAGAAAAACACACACAGTACATCACATAAATTATTAGAATATTTAAATACTGACACCTGCTTTAACATCATTTTAAAAACAGAAATAGCTCTTCTTTACAAACAAAATAGCATTTGGCACCAGTTTATCAAATGTAAACAAATATATTGAGCAATTGTATTTTGTTTAGATTTTTTAATACACTGTAAATAAAAAAAAATCATTAATTAATCTTATAAGTGTTTCCGGTTTATTTAAGCTTTCAAATTGCATAATGTGGCCTTGAGCTGTGCTGTCAACTTTTAATGTAGAACATTATGCCGATTATACAAATTATGTTTAATTATGCAGTTTAACAACAAGACATATATATGAGAAATGTCAGTGCGATATGGCTGTATATCGAGGTGAGAGGCTTGTGTTGACTCGAGGCCACAGGCCGAGTGCCTTAGTGTCACACCAGTGACGATCTATATCTATATTGCACTGCTACGAGTGTAATATTGTGTTTATACAACTGTTCGACGGCATAATCAAGTGTATAAAAAAGAAAATCAAACACGGAGAGTCTCAAAAACCCTTTTGTATGGGGAACTACTTTCTTCCACCACTCATTTACATCTGCAGCTGATGTCAGAACAGCAGAATCCGTTGCTAATTCACCAACGTCACTTTAGAGCTAGTATTTGAAAGATTCTAGCTTAATGTCAAAAGCAATGACAAAACAGTTGATTTTTGATCACATTGTAAAATTATAATGCTGAACGGCATGAAATGCCATCAGTCTACAAAGATTTCCCAGTATTTCTTTGTTGCAATCGGGATATGATAATAATTAACCCCGAAAAAGCCAAAGCAAAGCAAACGGGTGAAGGGTGAAGAGCCTGTACAAGTGCTGTTATTGCAGAATCAGCCAATTAGATTCAAGATTATATATATATATATATATATATATATATATATATATATATATATATATATATATATACATATATATATTCAGGAACTCAATTTAACAGTGACTTTTATTGAGATTTTAGTAGTTTGAAATTGTATTAAATTGCATGGGAAATAATATAAATAAAATTATGTGCATAAAATGATGGAAAATTAGGCAATAGGACAATATTGCTTCAAACTATGTCAATAGAAGCCACTTTTTCAAACTTTTCAACATCAAAAGTCAACAGAACAGGATTAAGGTCCCATAATCCAATTCAGCCAAAATCATGCTTCACAGATTATGGAAAACTAATTTATGGATTTTTTTTACAGTATTCCCAAACAATATATCATTTGATTTAAATAATCCGGTCATAATGATTCTCTATTTACTAACTCCTTTGACAACAGCCAAATTCAACTGATCCTGTCATAACAATAGTACATTTAACAACTTCCCTCCTTTAACAACAGACTAATTCAATTGATCTAGTCAGAGAGAGTCTCCAGTTAACAACTTACTGTTTCAAAAGGTCTGATCAGAGCACTGTGTCCATAAAATCACCCACGATTCAACTGATCTGCACAAAGTGAGTCTACAGTTAGCAACTTACTGATTTAAATGATCCGGTCAGAGTGAGTCACCAGTTGTCGAGTCAGACTGGGTCTCCAGTTAATAACTCACTGATTCAAATGTTAACAATTCATTGTTTTTGTCTTGTACATTGTGTTTTGTTGTGTCATGATCTTGTGTCCACATTACGACTCGCTGATTCAAATGAACTGCTCAGAGTGAGTCTACAGTAAGCAACTCACTGATTTAAATGATCGAGTCAGAGTGAGTCACCAGTTATCAGTCAGACTGGGTCTCCAGTTAACAGCTCACTGATTTAAATGTTAACAATTCACTGTTTCAAATGATCCAGTCGTGTCCACATCACGACTCACTGATTCAAATAAACTGCTCAGAGTGAATCTACAGTTAGCAACTCACTGATTCAAAATGATCTGGTCAGAGAGTGTCACCAGTTATCAGTCAGACTGGGTCTCCAGTTAGCAACTCACTGATTTGAATGTTAACGATTCACTGTTTCAAACGATCCAGTCGTGTCCACATCACGACTCACTGATTCAAATGAACTGCTCAGAGTGAGTCTACAGTTAGCAACTCACTTATTCAACTGAGCCAGTCAGAGCGAGTCGCCAGATTTTGGTCAGACGTTAACAACTCACTGATTCAAATGATCCATTAAGAGCAAGTGTACATATAATGACTCACAAATAACAAAACAAATAAAATACTTTGAGTTAGACGTCCAAGTTATTGTTTTAATGTCGCTACAATATAACATTTACTTACTTACTCCCGGCCAGGGCTATTTATTTTGAAGTTGTAGGCCAACCATTTATATAGGTGGGTTGTTAGGCCAACGTTCAACCCTCAACCTGGAGTACCAGAACACACACACATACACTGCGGACACTTTAACTTACCCAATTCACCTACAGCACATTTCTTTGGAGTGTAGGGGAAACTGGAGCACCCAGAGGAAACCCACGTGAACATGGGGAGAACATGCAAACTCCACACAGAAATACCAACTGACCCAGCCAGCGATCAAACCAGCAATCTTCTTGCTATGAGGTGACAGCGCTACCCACTGCGCCACTGTGTCACCCAAGAGAACATTTACCTTGGTTAATTTAACAGACACTTTTTCAAAGCCACTTACAAGTGATGATAAAAGAAGCACTTCAAATCATCAGAGAGCAGCAGCGAAGTGTCCTAAAACTGGTTTGTCAAACCATTCACCTATGTGGAGTACACTCAAAATTGCACAATATTTTCCAAGAGGTATGAGGTGTTTATAAAGTGTCTGGTGCATATAGAGAGTCTCTTACAGGTGGTACTCTTGTCTCTTACAGGTGGTTTGACAAGCCCTTCACCTGCGCGGAGCACACTCAGAATTGCATGTTTTTAGAAATATGGAGTGATGATAAGAAAGTGTCTGATGCATACAGAGAGGAGAGTGCGTGTCTTAAAATTAATTTGTCAAACCATTCAACTGTGTGGAGCAAACTCAGAATTGCACAATGTTTTCCAAGAGGTATGAAGTGCTTATAAAGTGTCTGGTGGACATAGAGAGGTAAAGATGATCTCTTACAGGTGGTTTGTCAAGCCAACTCACCTGCATGAAACACACTAAGAATTGCATAATGTTTTAAGAAGTATGGAGTGATGATAAAAAAGTGTCTGGTAGATATAGAGAGGAGAGAGTGTGTCCTACAATTAGACTGGTCAAGCCATTCACCAGTGGAGCATAATCAGAATTGCACAATGTTTTCTAAGAGGTGCTTATAAGATGGTTGGTACACATGTAGAGGTAAAGACAATGTCTTACAGGTGGTTTGTCAAGCCATTCACCTGCGTTAAGCACACTAAGAATTGATTGATGTTTTTAGAAATATGGAGTGATGATAAGAAAGTGTCTGGGGCATACAGAGAGGAGAGAGTATATCCCACGTTTGGTTTGTCAAGCCATTCAACTGTGTCGAGCACACTCAGAATTGCACAATGTTTTCCAAGCAATATGAGGTGCTGTAAACGTGCTTTACCTTCATTGCCAGGTTATTGGTTGCATGTAAACAAGAACAACAGATTATTTCAATGAACAGTTTTTTCCCTGAGTTATAAATAGTTAAAATCAGAGAACACATTACTCCGGTTCTGAAATCTCTCCACTGGTTACCTGTCAGATCTCGTATTGATTTTAAAATCCTCATGCTTACATACAAGGCCCTGCATGGTTTGGCTCCTCGCTATCTGGCTGAACTTTTAACCTGGTACTCTCCCGCACGCGACCTCCGTTCCTCTGCCTCTGGTCTTTTAACAAACCCCTCCACTCGTCTGCGTTCTATGGGTGACCGGGCCTTCTCATCTCAGGCTCCGAGGCTCTGGAACTCTCTACCCCACAACATTAGACACGCTGAGTCTTTTAAATTGTTTAAATCAACCTTGAAAACTCACTACTTTCATTTTTTTCATTCTTTTATAACTTGTCTTAACTCATTTTAATCTGTTTTTATCCGTTTTTTAATTATTTTATTTTATACTTCAATTTTATTTCTGTTTATGTAAAGCACTTTGAATTGCCACTGTGTATGAAATGTGCTATATAAATAAACTTGCCTTGCCTTGCCTTACTTTACACTGGCCTACTCATGAGGTGTGCATTTTTGATTTATGTTTTTTGATATTGGAATGTTTTATCATTTTTAAATGTTTTATCAATTGTGAATGTTTTAGCCTGCCTGTGAATGATGCATTTTTACTGCTATTCTAAACTGTTTTATATCGGTGTGTTTTCTTGTGTTTCTGTGTAAAGCGCTTTGAGAAATGCGTTTTATAGGCCCTATATAAAAATAAATTATTATTATTATTATTATTATTATAAGTGTATTGATGGGGATGTAAATGTGCTCATTAAGTGACCTACATATTCCGAAATCAGTTGTAGAAATTGTAAGAAATAAATAAATAAATCTACAGGCACAGAGTTTGATCTATTCTTGTACAATAAAATCACTGTAAAGCACAAATAAGCAAGTGTTATTCAGCAAGCAACCCACGGAGCATCTAAATCTGCCCGTGCAATGAATGAATTTTCCCTGCTGCTTTTCCACCTTAAAGCCTCCCTCTGAAAAGCTGCTCTTTTTCTATTATCGAGCTTAAACCAATCTCGTCCAGGAGAGGAAAGAATGACTAAATGTGTCATGAATGAATCCGCGTCCCCCCCGGCGGCTTAAGACAAAAGGCTTCGATCTGGCCGTCCTGACAGTAACAGGACAGAGTAAAGTCTGTTAATTAGCACCGAGTGGCATCAAATTGGCTCCTCATTGTGGGCTGTCAGTGGGGTTTTTGGTGCCTGCGGTGGAGAGATGGCTTTGTGCGGCCGCTGTCATACACACATGTTGAGTCATTGTGGCTTGACTTCGATCGGATGAACGTATGTAGGAAATGTGATTGAGGCCATGCTGAGGAGTTCATTCACGACGTCATTAAAAACATGCTTTTAAATGTCAAAACAGCTTGATATGTGCACTTGAATTCTTCAAGTCATGCATTTTGCTTGAAGTTTTACCTCAGCAAAAAAAAAAAAAAAAGGATTTGGAAATATATTTTGGATTTTAAGCTTAGGCTACCTGATGCTTTGAATGGTTTTACCTTCTGGTCGATGCTACAGAGCACTGTGCACCAGAACAGCCCAACACAGAAACTTGTACACAGATAGTAATTGTGAAACAAACCTCACTACTTTTTATACACAAACTTATTTATTTAACAACATACTTTACATGGCAATTTGCACATAACAGCTGCTCATATAATGCTGTATATGGTAATATACCTGTATATACATTTGTCAATTTGTATATTTGCAGTCTTGCTTCTATTTTTTAAAATATATTTATTTTCTTTTTCTTTTTTTGTCCTGTTTCTGTCATTCTGTTGCACTGTAGAAGCTCTGTCACGAAAACAAATTCCTCATACTGTATGTGTGAACATACGTGGCAATAAAGCTCTGATTCAGATTTTTATTTTTATTTATTTATTTTTTGCTATTTCCTTGATGCTTTTCCAACCTAATGCGTACCCCTGAATATCTGCTCTTCTTCTTTTATTGTTGAATTAAATTGAATTGAATTAAATTTGGTGATCTGCTTTACAGAGAAAAACCACATGATTTGTTTGAAAAGGATTAATAAAACTTGGAGTTACAAACAAAATCAATGAGTCAATAAAAGAACAACTAATATTAAGGAATATTATTAAACTCACTCAAAAAAACAACAATAAAAATATAAATGAAATTTGAATAGATACATAAAAAAAATCTGTATTTAAGTTTTGTAGGCTTTGTTGTTAAAAAAATATTTTCTTATTATTACATTATATGATATTATATTCACATAAATACAGAACATTTGGCGTTAATAAATATGTACAATTTAAATATTTTTATAAACTTGTTGTACTCCATGTTAATGGATTTTTTTTTAGATGATTAATATTAAAGTTCAAATACAAATATACAAATACACATAATACAGTTTTATTTTAAATAAGCAAATAACTAAATTACCAAATAGACAGAAGTAGGTGTGTATGTTTTGTATGTTTCATAAATAAATAAATAAATTAATTAATTAATAAAAATATACACACACATATACAGTTGAAGTGAGAATTATTAGCCCCCTGTTTATTTTTCCACCCATTTTCTGTTTAAAGGAGAGACAATTTTTTTTCAACACATTTCTAAACATAATAGTTTTAATAACTCATTTCTAATAACTGATTTCTTTTATCTTTGCCACGATGACAGTAATATTAATATTAATAAATAATATTTTACTGGATATTTTTCAAGACACTTCTATACAGCTTAAAGTGACTTTTAAAGGCTTAACTAGGTTAATTAGGTTAACTAAGCAAGTTAGGGTAATTAGGCGAATCATTCTATATCGATGGTTTGTTCTGCAGACAATGTTAAAAATATATCTTAAAGGGTAATATTAATTTTGACCTTAAAATGTATATAAAAAATTTAAAACTGCTTTTATTCTAGCTAAAATAAAACAAATACGACTTTCTCCAGAAGAAAAAATATTATCAGACATACTTTGAAAATTCCCTTGCTCTCTTATCATTTGGCAAATATTTAAAAAAGAAAAGAAATCAAAGGGGAGCTAATAATTCTTCAACTGTACATTTGAAGTAGATCTAAATAAATAAATCTGAACATGTCATATACTTCAAAATGTTAAAAAATGTTACAATTATATTCAATTATTTCTTAAAGAAATATATCAAGATTACTAATTTCTAGATTACTAATCGAGTAAAGGGGAGTTCTTTTCAATGTTTTGAAGCCCTAAAGAAAACCTGTTTACTTTCTGATCGAAATGGGATTTGACAGTTTGAACCTGACTGTACGTTAAATCTCAAAATATGTATATAGCTATTCATATTTCACATACATACAACAATACTAAAAGCGACTCCAAAATTGCTTCTATTGTAACTGATTAAAGATTCAAGTTCTTAAACGGACGTCTAACCTCGAATACACAGAAACAGGAGTCTTAAAGCCCCACTGCAGTGCAATATGTCTCATATCCCAGCCAATTGAAAGCTGTCCACCGGCACACAGAGGCTTAAAGCAGAGCCACTGACTCTGAGTGTGATGCTAATGATGGCCATTAATGGAGCCTGACAGCACAATCTGCTGCTCATTGTCACATTGGACTGCAGTTTTCGAAGGCCCGGAGAGGAATCATGGGACGGTGAGCCGCCACTGAGGGAGTGCGGATTGCTGGACGATCCCAGCTGATCCCCGGGTGAGGATTAACTTAATTAGAGCTCAATAGTCTTTACAGTCAAAGGCAACTGTCAGTTACTGTCAAAAAAAAAAGGCCTGTCCGATAATGTGGGCTTAATTGTTCAGTGGCCCCAGAGGTGCAGCATCACATGCTTTTCAATCCCAGAGTTTAACACTGCTGACATCATTAGACCTGAGCGCTTGACAAGCTTATAGTATACATTTGCGTGGTAGATAATATATGACTCCTGTCATGACAAGATGGAGTGAATGTTATATGTTGTTATGTAAAAAATATATATCTAAATACATTTTATATGTATGTGTATATATAAATTATATATGTATACATACAAATATATATATGTATGTATGTATGTATGTATGTGAAAAATGCAATATAATGAGGAAGAATAATCTGAAAAATGATGTAAATTTTGCCCATTACTCGTTTAGATTTATTGATGTCATTTAAAAAAATTATTCTTATTATAACTAGTCCACCCTAAAACATGGACTCCTAATAATAAACAAAACAATGTACATATACCTGTTATTAAATAATGCTATTTATATTACTTTTATATCATTAATAAACATTCAAAATGATAAGCATTGTCTTAACTATTTATATCGAGAGTGTATTTATTTGTTTGACTTTACTATTCCCAAAGGGAAATTCACATGTCACAACGGTGCTCTCCATACTAAAGATAGATCAAATAAATTACATCTATATAAAAAAAAAACAATAATAAAATGACATTCATACTGCACACCTTAGTTTCAAACGAGTAGACACTTGTCCATATCTAATGCTATTACAATTCAGCATAATTCATCTAGTATGACTTTGATTGTACAATCTGATTACTGTTGGTAAAAATTTTTTTTGGTGATTTTCTGTATACATATTAAATATATTTCAAGTCGCTGTCAAGTTTTTTTTGTGATTTATTTTTATTTTATTTTTATTTAGTTTTTATTTTTGTTTCTTAAATATACCTATATTTGTATTAATACTGAATTTTGTTTATTTTTAATTCAAGTTAAAAAAAGAAAAAAGGAAAAGAAAATTTGGGCAAACATGAATTTTTATTTTAGTTTTAGTCTTTTTAATCTTAAAATAAGTGAAAACTGGATATTTTAAGCCTCTAGCTGAGATTTACATGGTGGCCAATAACTACTGTATGTTCACACCAAAGGCGGCGAGAGCATCAAAATTCTCTCTGGCCACCCTAGCGACAACGCTCTCTGCCTTCAGAGAGTCCGGTGGCGAGAGCGTCAACATTCGCTATCTTGATCTCGTATTTAAAGGAGCCGTTGCAGCATTATCAGCATATCCCTTACATTGCCGCATAAAACATGCTTTCTAGCGTGAAAATGTTTATCAGATTCATTTAACAATGGAAGATCAATTTGCTGCATGTGGTGTGGCTTTACTCCACTTAATGTGTCCGTATATCTGAAATATTCTGAAGCAGCAATACTGTTTTGTACTGATCGCATGAAATTCCTGTTTTTTTTTAAATATATATATATATAACAACATTGACGCACATCAGTAACTTGCCACTAACTTTTTTAATGCATGTCCTTGTAAGAAAACATTGGAAATAACTGGAAATCTGGCGACTGCAATATTAAAACCCTCGGGAACCACTGTGGCGGAACCAAAATTCACAGTGACTGTGTTCTCTGGACTCTTCTTAAGAGGTGGACTCCTACATTCTGATTGCTTGCCGCCGAAGCACGTCATAGCTCATTACCATAAAGTTGACTTGATTTCAACTGTCCTCGACGCCGACACCAGCGAAGACGCGCCGCGCTGCCCTTCGCCACATATCGCCCCTGGCCTACATTAAAAATGAATGACTTGAGGCTACTTTGACGCTCTTGCCGATTTCAGTGTGAACGTACAGTAACTACAAGCCAAATCACAACTCTAAAAACAAAATACAAAGGCAAAATGTATCAAAAAAAATAAATAATAATAATTCAGAAAACACAATAATTGCGAAAACATTACAACTTACACAACAACAACAAATTTGAAAACAAAATAGCAAATTTGAAAACATATCAACAAATCATAAACCAAATTAAGTTACAAAGCACTACGACAAATCAGGAAAAAATAGAAGAATGAGTTAAAAGTATGTGTTATGTTTTGTTTCCTGATTTGAATAATCTGCATTTTCAGAAGTTTATTGCCCTGTGGACATTTGAAAAAATATATATTTTCTTTATTTTATGGCCAAACGACTGACATCCAGCTGTTCTTAATACGCCATAGTGAACACTGCTGGACTGAATGCAGCTCTCCCTTACAGTTTTGTCAGCAGGTTGAATAAAGTGTATTTATATATTCTCATTGAGCTACTTATCCATACTCTGCCACTCAGCTGCTGCATTTTCTTTATACCTTGATTGACAGATGTCTCATCCAATCAGCAATAAGTAACCAATTTTCGAACTACAATTTGTCTACCACATCTGTGTTTTGTATAACGGTATGCACAGGGGAAGAGTGTACAAGAACGGCAGCTAAAGTCAATCAAAAACATGACTAACACCTGTGTCTTTGCAGTGATTGGGATGAAGAGATGGCATTTAAAGAGCGATCAAAGAAGGATACAAGAGAGAGAGAGAGCAGAGTCTGAGAGCTACCCCATTACTTCTTGTTTGTGTAAAGTTATATAATTTATTTTGTATAGGGTCACTGACCCTGCCTTCTTCCTCACCCACACAACACAAACTTGTTACATTGTGTTTTGTCTGATTTATTGTAGTGTTTTCTAACATGTTCATTTGTTTTCTGATTTATAGTTTTTGAACTCACAATTTTGGTTTCAAATTTGTTGTAGTGCTTTCTGCTTGGTTATAACGTTATCGCAATTCTTCTTGAGTTTTCTGACTTGTTATTTAAGCATTTGCAATTTGTAATTTTGTTTTCAGAATCGTGATGTTTTATGTTTGTTTTATTTAAGTTTTAAGTTTATATATATATATATATATATATATATATATATATATATATTTAAAATGACATTGCGATTCACTGACTTGAAAATTGTTCAAACAAGATTAACTTAAAGGTGCAGTAGGTGATCTGTTACAATGCTAACCTGTTAGCATAAATCTCTAAAACGCAGTCCCTCCCCTGCCGTCCAAAGCCATATCAAAACGAGCGCACACCTTAAAGATGACAGCAGAACCCTCTCATGTGTTGAGCTAAAGCTAAAGCTCGGCGGCGTGCAGGAATTACACTAATTACTAAGCCATACTTACACTATATTTCTGACCGAATATTTAGAGTAGCATGGTACACAATATAGAGAGCGCGTCTCAGGTCGGCATTGTTCAAAAATGAACCAATGTGATGTTAAAACCAACATCAGCTCAGTAGAGCAGGCTAGGCGGAATACTGCTACAGTATTTACTGATGTTTTGTTGTTCAACTAAATAATATTATCGATGCTGTAAAAGGTCCCTTATGAAACCGAAATTAGTCACATCAATCTCCAGCGTGCAAAAGTAACTCCAATATTCATTCAGGATTTTTAGAAGTTTTGATTCAGCATGTTTTTATCGCTCACTCTCTCTCCCTCTCATGAACACGCAACACGTGTATGCACAAACGACGGACGTGCGTGAACAGAGGTGTGCAGTAGCTCAAATCTGCATTTGCTGACCGACAGTTTGAGCTACTCATCAGTCAACTTTTAACTGGACAAACATTTTTTTAGTCTTATGGCTTATCCAGAATATAAAAATACACATAAATACTATTGGAAGGTGAAGAGACTTTCAACCAGCACAACAAAAAATGTTTCTGAAGACAATTACCTACTGCACCTGTAATATTAATCAGTTAGTGTGACATAAATATGTTGCAACGACCTGCTGACCATATCATCCACATCATCAACATATAGTAGAGGTCAAATCTACTATATTAAAAAAAAATTATAATAATTAAATATCTGTTTAACAGAGAATGGAAATTTCACTATATTTCATATATAAAAAAAAATCTGACTTATTTATTTTAGTTTGACTGAAATAAAAGCAGCTTTATTGTTTGTAAATGACTTTTAAGGGAATATAATTAGCCCCCTTAAGACATT
Organism: Danio albolineatus; assembly: GCA_903798035.1. Classification (NCBI taxonomy): domain Eukaryota; kingdom Metazoa; phylum Chordata; class Actinopteri; order Cypriniformes; family Danionidae; genus Danio; species Danio albolineatus. Next base: position 10,776,180 of record CAIGQQ010037820.1, read on the forward strand.
TTATTTTCAACTGACTAAAGAACAAACCACTGCCAATAACTCGGCTAATTAACCTAGTTAAGCCTTTAAACTGCACTTTAACTTAATACTAGTATCTAGCAATGTAACTAGTAAAATAGGACAAAAAAAAGATAAAAGAAATGAGTTGTTACAAATTAGTTATTAAAAGTATTATGTTTAAAAATGTATTAAAGGGGTGGTCCAGAGTGTATTTTTAAAGCTTGATTGTGTTTATGGGGTGCAAAGCAATGCGTTCATACTTCATTTGTGAAAAATCACGCTATTTTTTCATATATCTCTCTTCAATTATATACAGCTACTCAGCTAACATGAAAACGACTGTCATATATCCTAGTTCCTCCGAAAGCCCGCCCTCAAGAGGCTCTGATTGGTCAGCTAACATAATGTGCTGTTATTCGTGGATTGGCTCCATGTCACAGGAAATGTCCTGCTATAACATTACAGCACATCTGGCCAAGCCCCTTCGATGCACAGGCTGTATGCTTGTAAACTGAAGGGTTTATGCCATCATTAACCAGGAAGTATTTTTTTGTAGTCCCCAGACTTTATTCGCTGTAGGCTTTGCTAAGCTAACGCTGTAATAGCCAATGTCTCCCTTTGCATTGAACTTTGAGCGTCTTACATTCAGAGATGTTATGTACAATTTATATACAATTTAGCCTACCTCACCTATACCACATCTTTGGACATGTGTGGGGAAACCGGAGCACCCGGAGGAAACCCACGCAAGCATGGGGAGAACATGCAAACTCCACACAGAAACAGCAACTGACCCAGCTGAGGCTCAAACCAGCAATCTTCATGCTGTGAGGCGATTGTGCTAGCCAATGCACCAACGTGACGCCTCTGTTAAACAGCACTTGGGAAATATTTACCAAAAAATGCACATTATAACAGGAGGGCTAATAGTTTTGACTTCAACTGTATATTCCAGGTAACATTTAATTTGCTTTAATTATTTAATTTCATAGCTTAACATAATTACCAATAAGTGTGACTGAAACCTTTGCTAAAATAAATAAATTTTCTTTCCACATATGTATCGTTATATTTAGTTTGATCATTCTTATTTAAGTAAACAACACTGTCATTATGTGCCTTATTGTGTTTTTCTTCCTATGCCCTTCTCTATATTTTTTACGTTTTTATCTCCTGCATGACTGTATTCATTAAACAGGCATGTCTGTGTAAAAGGAGAATAGAGTCTCTATGCTGGCACAACAGCTGATTTCAAGCTTAGTATCAATGCAGCTCAGCTTGGCTTTGTAGCCCAAATGCCATCAGCTAAGCTGGTCTCAGACCTGCTTTGACCAGGCTTCCTGAAACTCATCCAAAACAATGGCGTAATTAAATGAGCAAACAGATTAGAGCCGGCGACACAGAGGGAGATGCGGCGTAGATGAGACTCCTGCCAGGACACAGTAGGATCACATAATACTTGGAAATGCATTGGCACATCTGTCCGGCATGTTGAATAAAGCACTGATACGACAGCAGACAATAGGAGGAGAGAGAGCTGAGGTGTAATACAG
>CAIGQQ010037820.1:10785784-10812889 GCA_903798035.1 Danio albolineatus
AATAAAATAAAATAAAATAAAATAAAATAAAATAAAATAAAATAAAAAGGTCGCCTCACAGCAAGAAGGTCACTGGTTCGAGCCTCGGCTGGGCCAGTTGGCGTTTCTATGTGACATGCAGTACAGGTGCATTGGGTAGGCTAAATTGTCCGTAGTGTATGAGTGTGAATGAGTGTGTATGGATGTTTCCCAGAGATGGGTTGCAGCTGTAAGGGCATCGGCTGCATAAAACATGTGCTGGATAAGTTGGCGGTTCATTCTGCTGTAGCGACCCCGGATAAATAAAGGGACTAAGCCGAAATTTTAAAAAATAAATAAATAAAAAAATAAAAATAATAAAAAAAATAAAAATAAAAAATAAAATAAAATAAAATAAAATAAGGCCCTGGGGTTAAAAAATACAGAAAAGCTAAATGTACAGTTTCTAAAACTACAATGCGAGCTATCATATATGGAAGTAGGAGCAGTAAATACCTCTGTTTTTTGTTTTGTTTTTAATCTGAGGTAAATTATCCATTGTGGTTCTCATAATGGCTTCTCATAGTGGTTCTCATAAATCCAACAAAATGAAAATTATGCTATTGTTTTACCATATTTATAAAAATATGAAATCATTAATATATAAGCACAACATATAGTCTGTTTTTTCCATTCATTAGACGCCATGTAAATCCAGCTTTCTTTCTTTTTTGTCAGTGAAACGTCAAGGAATTTGGCTTAAAGACCAGGAAACACACACTAATAAAACTGGATAAATGTATCAGCAAGCCAAATGAACAAGAATCAAACGTAACTGGAATGAAATGCAAAGACCAATCAAGAATACAACTGAGATAAGGCTCTTTTATAAAAACCAACATGATTCCGCGTCAAATCAGCATACATTTAATCCCCCTTTGAAGCAGCAGTAAGATAATGTCGAGCAAATAATGGGTGTTTATTATAACCCGTCATGACAAGGAAACACTAACCGTGACGGATGACCCATAAGGCCTCTCTCTCTCTTACCATCACACACGCATAAACTTTAAACAGTCCTCTGATCTCAGCATTATTGATCGTTTCATTATGTCTTTCTGCCTTTTCCGTGATGGCCATTCAATCTTCGCTGTCATCTCCTATTGAAGCCGGCGCTCGGGGAGGAGCGGTATAAAAAGTGATGGGTAAAAAAATGGCGAGCCAGTCAGGAAGTAAAAGACGCCTTCTGTCACTACCGTCATGTGAGTGTGTATTCGAAAAATAAGCAGAGCAGGTGGTGTGACTAAGCAGAGCCTGCAACAAAAATGGACTGTGTGTGTGTGTGTTTGTGTGTAGGGAAGAGACAGGGGTGTAACCTCTTGCTCTTCCCGAATAGAGAGGCCCCTTCACACCCACCCAACTGTTTGGCATTCAGAAGTGTCCACCTCTTTTTTTTACGCCTCTCTCTTTTCTTTTAGTCCTCCCTTTTTTCTTGCCTTCATAATGCATTGTTAACAAAACAGTTTACCAGGCCCGGCTGGTACATTATCCAGCGGGCCTCTGGAGACGCTGTGATTTAGGCAAATGGATTCAGAAAGGGGTGTGGCCGTGGCGTCTTAACAAAACACCACATGAGTCGAGACCGAATCTTCTCCGTTTCGTCTCCTCCATATATTAAATAGCAATTAGGCTATTCGACGTGCTATGATATCAATGCATATGGATGAATGAGATGCATTGATCAGCGCATATTATCCATGAGCGTTAGGAGACTAGACTTGGCTTTCATTGAGGGCAGAGGTGGATCGTCTTAAAACAGCGATTTCTATGGTTCAGCCCAGTGTATGGAATTATGAATAGTGTTGTGGAGGGTCAATGAAATGATGAGGTGGAAGATGACTTTGACCACTTTCCGATAGCGATATGGTACAAAGACTTGGGTTAGCCTAGTAATACACTGAAAAAAAAAAATCAGTTTCTGTATTTCGTGATTCACAAGTGTTTTCCGTTTATTTGCGGTTGTGAATTGCATTATGGGATGTTGATCTCTGCTCTGTTGACTTTTGATGTTAAAAATTCAACTCTACAGATCAACAAAGTGACTTTTATTGACATTTTAGTACACTCTCAGAAATAAAGGTACACGAGCTGTCACTGGGGTGGTACCTTTTCAAAAGGTGCACATTTGTACTTAAAGGGTCCATATTGGTACCTCAAAAGTGTATATTAGTACCTAAAAATTTTAAGAGGAACACTGTTGTACTTTTTAGGTACTAATATGTACCCTTGAGGTATTAATATGGACCATTCAGGTGCAAATGTGTACCTTTTGAAAAGGTGCACCCCAGTGACAGCTCACGTACCTTTATTTCTGAGAGTTTAGCTTGAAATAATATAATGTATAAGAAATAATATGGAGAGAAATATGTCTGTAAAATAACTAAAAAGTTTATTACGAGGTTGCTGTACCATAATATGCAACACCAATCTAGACAATATATCACTTTAAACTATTAAAAATGTTCACAAAAGTCACTTTTTTTGTCTCCTTTTAAGGTTAAAAGTTGTTGGAAGAAAGATCAAGGTCCTGTAGTGCAGATGAAAAATAAACATAAGCATAAATCACAAAATACAGGAGACTGCTAATTATGGATATATTTTGCAGTGTGGGTTATGATTTATGAATGTGTAATTGTTTATGATAATTTCCTTCCATAGTTAACATAATACTACAACTTTTTGAAATTCAATGCACCCAGTAATAAGCAAGAAATATTTGTCCTCCAAAACTACATTGATCATATATTTTATGTATGATATTTTAGAAGAAATTGGAGAGCTCCCTCATCCTCCAGAGACAACAACAATCCTGAGACGTTCAAAACGTAAAAAGGGAACCAAAAAGAGTCCATGTGACCTCAATTTACTAATCATTCAAAGCTCCAAGAACACTTTTGAATCCCCAAAAACTGTACAAATCTGTTTCCTTCCATGTCAGGTCAGGGTGTGCGTTTACTATGGGCAACACAACACATTTGCCATAGTCCAGCAACTATGAAAATTATCTCATCTTGTGTTTGAAGATGAACAAAAATCTCAGGGGATTGGAACGACATAAGGGTGACAGAATTAGATTTTTGGGGGTGAACTATTGCTTTAAGTACATCCAAACTAGTTAATCTATAGGTTACCACTAGTATGGTAAAGTGCTACTTAATAGAACAATCACAGTCTTATAAACTCAAGAACAAAGATGTCAAAAAAAGTCTTTTGTGATCACAGCTGCAATATATAATCTCTTCACCGTAACATAGTACTACAACTTTTTGTAATTCAAGAATTATTTGTCCACCAAAACTATTATTACTATTATTAAACTAAATATTACACAGTATATATAAGCTAATTGCCAAATACTTGTCTTATTTTTCTTTAGTTTAACTTTAACTAACACTGTTAAAACTAAAGTAAAAAACTAAAGATACAAAAAAGTTTCACACTGTGACAACTTATTTACTACAAGACAACTTTTTTGGGACAATATCAGTAACATGTTATGTTTGTTGGCAAAAGTTTTATATTAATAAAGACATTTTTTGTCTTAGTAGACAAAGTAACTAGCTTTAGCCATGTTTATTTGTTGATTTATTGAAGAATCAAGAACTAAAATGAGTGGTAATATCAGTAGTAACAGGATTCACGCTTTAAATGAATCCTACAGCGTGAGTGGCAAAAACACACAGGTTAGCACATTTTTAGGCAAAGTTCAACCAAAAATGAAAATTTGTTTCATGAAACAAATACTATGGAAATCAGTGGGTTAACAATAATCTTCGTCTTTTGTGTTCAGCAGAAGAAAGCAGGTTTGAAAACAAGTTAAAAGTAAGTTTTGAGTCACATGACAAAACTTTGAGAGATGTTTGCTTCTTCATAAAACAATTGAGAACAGTCTGAACTATTAAGGCAAATATATGCAGCCAATGCTTATACATTTGTGTACAAGGCAATGAAAAAACAACAACACAGGCCATAATATAAAATGGTATCAAAGTCTCCAACCAAGGCAACACCTTTCACCACCAGTTTGCATATGCGTTTATATACATGTACAAAAATAAATAAATGTATATATTTGATATTTGATTTGATAAATCTGATTTGAGCGTTAAAAATCTGATTTTGTCATATTTCTGACTACGGTTAATTTTGAGGTTACCACATGATTAAAAGGGACAATTCACCCAAATAAATTGCACTGCCTCATCATTTATTCTCCCTTGTGTGGTTTTAAATCTTCTGAAAAATGCTGGTTGATGATACCCATTGACTTCCATAGAAAAAAAATATATTTATATTAAAGTCAATAGGTGCCATCAACCAGCATTCTTCAAAATATCTTCTTTTGTGTTCAACAGAAGAAAGAAATTCAAGAACAGAGATTTCACTTTTAGCGAACTATCCCTTTAAGTCACCCACCAAGCTAACTTCCAATGCGTATTTTTTTAAACTTTACAAAACAAGCACAGACATTTATAAAGATGTATTAGAAAGTATTTAAATATCACAGCTGCAAATAAAATAAAAAACCTTACGGTATTCACTGTATTATATGGCAACTAGCTCAAATAACTCTTCAATCAATTAATTTAACAACAAATACCTAAAATCCGTAAACAAGATTGACCAGTCAAAAGGGAGTTACTCAATACAGATAAATTAACCCTGTGTAAACTATTTCTACCTAATCTGAGCCTTTTTAGATAAACTTTGAGAGCTCCCTCATTCTCCATAGACATAGAACAAAACCCAAAACATTCAAAATGCAAAAAAAAGGAACCACAAAAGAAACTAAAAACAGTCAAAACATTCCATATGACTTCAATTTACTAACCATTCAATACACTTTTGAGTCCCCAAAAACTGTAAAAATTTGTTCTCTTCCATGTCAGGTCAGGGTGTGCATTTACTACGGGCAACACAACACATTTGCCATTAAAGTTAGAACCCTGATCTGACACAAAAAAACATGATCTGATCTGAACAAAGCCATATTTACTGTTTTATGGCACATGTATTCTTGGAGCTTCCTATGATGAACCACTGAAATCACGTGGACTGTTTTGACTATGCTTTTGGTTCCTTTTCTAGACTTTGGACATTTATGGAGGATGAGGGAGCTCTCTGATTTATTCTAAAATGAAACGCATTCTTTATTGGAGACAGGTCCGGACTGCGGACAGGCCATTCAAGTACCTGTATCCTCTTCCTCTTCATGCAGCCAGGAATGTGTGCAGAATGTGGTTTTGCACAGTCTAGTTGAAATATGCATGAGCATCCCTCGAAAATATCTTAACTTGTGTTCTGAAGATGAACAAAAATCTCAGGAGATTGGAACGATGTGAGTGACAGAATTCGATTTTTTGGGGGTGTGAACTATCCCTATAAATAAATCAAAACTAGTTAATCAAGCCCCTTTTACACTAATAAGCTTCAGTTTTAAAACGGCGTTCAAGAATGAAAATAATCTACGTCCACACCTAGCATTCACCTAGGTTTCACCTAGCATTTCTGAACAGCTCTGCGTCCACACTACATCACTGAAAACGCTTATCACGTGACAACACACACACACACTCTGTCGTGCTGCAGCGTATGCGCGTGTCTGAGCTCCAGGCAGTCAGCGGGTGCTTTGAGCACAAAACCCCAGGTGAGAGCTGGACAGCTCATCAAGGATCTATTGCTGAATCTCATTTCACTAAATTTGTTAAACGGGATATTTAATTCATCTTGTTGTCTATATCTAACGACAAATTCCCAGACTTTGGTCTTTTGAATCTATTACTTGTTCTCAGGTAACGTGTTTTGGCTGAGTACAAAGATAAATTAATATATTAAATTATGTAACCATGTACACTGGTTCAGGTTTTGCACATTTGACTGATTGTTTGCCTTTATTTATTATAATGTATAAACTTTTTATATGTTACACTTTTATAATGGTCATTATTGATTATTAAAACTGATAGTCAGCAAAAGAGAGGGTATGTTACGTATTTTCAATGAAAATAAAAGGTGGCAGCTAAGTTAGGCATCGTTTTGTTATAAATATGTATACAGTGTAGAGGATGGTAATATAAATATGTAGCTACATAATGCCTCAACATTTTTGGTCAGCAGAGCTATAGGCAAGTGCCGTACTGCCTGTAATAAATGTGAACCCTGATCTGACACAAAACACATCTGAACAAAGTCATAATTAGAGTTTTATGGCACACAAAAGTGTTCTTCGAGCTTCCTATGATCACAGTCGAACCACTGAAGTCACATGGAAAATGCTTTTGGTTCCTTGTCTAGACTCTGAACATTTATGGAGGATGAGGGAGCTCTCTGATGTAATCGAAAATGAATCACATTTTTTACTTGAAACAGGTCGGGACTCCAGACAGGCCAGTCAAGTATGTATCCTCTTCCTCTTCCTGTCTTGTTGAAATAAGCATGGGCGTCCATGGAAAATATCTTAATTAAAGATGAACAAAAATCTCAGTGGATTGGAAGGACAGAATTAGATTTTTGGGGGGTGAACTCTCCCTTTAAATACAACAAAACTAGTTAATCTAGAGGTTACCACTAGTAAAAGTGCTACTTCATAAAACAATCACAAACAGTCATATAAACTCGAGCACAAAGATGTCATAAAAAGTCTTTTGAAGTCACAGCTGCAATATATAAACCCTCCAACCGCGGCACCACCATCAGCGGACACACTTCACCGTAACCACCGTGCAGCTTCCCACTTTCAGCATGACCTTTTACAATATCATTGCCCTCAGTGAAGAGTGGCGATGCGGAAACAGGCAAACCTAAAAAATACAACAACAAAAAAACGGTGCCGACCCGAGGTGAAAACGGGCATCTTGTCCTGATAAATCATGCCGTAATGAGGCCTTCATTGTGCCCTGCATTGTGCTCCAGCACTCCCGCAGTCTGCCACCTTTTGCCTGTTAAGCTGACAGGAATAATGAACTGGCCGCTTTGAACTGGCCTCTCAATATTGACTGGTTGCACACAGCAGATGTCTCCGGCTAAAGCAACTGGTAAATGCACATTAGGTTAACAAAAGGGGCCTTTGCTTTTAGGGGGTGGGAGGTGCGGCCGCTGGGGGTGTGTTAAAGTTTTTTTTTTTCGGGGCGTAGGTGCAGTCAACAGACAGACAGACAGGGAGCTTCATTTTAAAACAATTCATTTGTCAGAGTGGCCTTTCAGAGCGTCCTCGGCTTTGTGCGGGTGAAGCGTTTGTGTGTGTGTTTGTGTGTGTGTCGTTTCGATGACTGAAGAGGGCGAAGGAGATGCCTGCACGCAGCAGCACATATGCGAATGCTAATGCCTGGGTTTTGTGAGAACGGCAATTTGCTGGCCTGATTACCATTCAAATTAGAGAAGACTGGTAAAACATACAGTTTGAGGCAAAGGCATTTCGCTATACAGGCGGGGTTTGTTGTTATGTCGTCCTGGATGCAAATCAGTGCTGATATGCGTGTTTTATTTAAAGGCAAATGTGAACCCACATGCAATATTTGTCAGCTTAAAACTACAAGTAGAATAGAAATCTACACAACTGATATTTTGTTTTTTGGATGAGGTAATTACACTAATAATGAATAGATTACATACTAATAATGAATAATTGTTACACTAATAAGTAATTACACTAATAAGCACTAATAATTACACCGAATCATCAAGTAACACCATTGCATTACCTTTTAACGTAGAAAATACTAAAATAGTATTTCTAATATTAAATAAAAACACTGTTTAAGTTTTTATTTAATTTAAATCCTTCAATAGTACTTTTAGAAGAAAATATTTAAATAGTTTAATAATACTTCAACATTTTCTTAAATAGTGTAATTAATTTATTGTTATTTAACTTAAATAGTACTTTCTATATTATCATATTCATTCATTTCCTTTTCGGCTTAGTCCCTTTATTAATCTGGGGTCACCACAGCGGAATGAACCGCCAACTTATCCAGCATTTGTTTTACGCAGCGGATGCCCTTCCAGCTGCAACTCATCTCTGGGAAACATCCATACACACTCATTCAAACTCATACACTACGGACACCTGTACCACGTCTTTGGACTTGTGGGGGAAACCGGAGCACTATATTATTATATTTGATATATTATTTTCAGGTTATATTTTTATCAAGAACACCTTCAAAATGCATTACACTTTACCAGAAATATCTGCCGTTTTATTCAAGACTGATATTATGATGCAAAGATACAAGCATAGTAGAACATTGGAAAAATTTTTATGAAAGAATTTGTGAGAATTGTGAGAAATTGTCAAATTTTTATGAGAAATTGTTAATATATTTTTTTTATTTAAAAATAGTATTCTTAAATAATATCAGTACTTAAATATTATTTCTTAAACAGTATTTTCCTCGATAGTATTTTCTTGTCAAATATCCACCAAAACATGGACTAAAATATACATTAAATTATATTGTGGCTGGAAGGGCATCCACTGCATAAAACATATGCCAGTATAGTTGGCAGTTAACTCCGCTGTGGTGACCCCCGATAAATAAGGGACTAAGCCGAAGGAAAATGAATGAATGAATAACTGTATATATTAGTTTGCTTCTGAATTAAGTATAATTTTTTTAATTCAGATGGTTGGTAATGAAATAACATAGTACTGTTAGCTATAGAAATGTATTACAAAATTAAGTCAACATTATTGTGATATGTATGGTACATTGTTAGTTAAACTAAATGTTCTCAAAGATATTTTAGATTGAAACCTAGGCTTTACTTATAAGTAACTTTAAAAACAGCAAAAAAAAAAAAACCTATATCAGACTAACTTGTTAATTTTTAATTATTTTTGTGTGGACTATGCTATAAATTTAGGTCTATACACTAACACGAAAAATTACAAAACTTTAAAAATAGAAATCAGATTTATTATCAAAACTTTTATTTAGCATTATTTAAAATTGAGCTCAAAACCCATGTAAAACAAGTGAAAATGTTAATCTTAATGACAAAATTGATGTTGTATTTCAACAAAACTTAGAAGCTTGGAAACTTAAAAGCACAACAAAACAAAAATGTGACTTTGCATGTAGTCGATGCACTTTTTTTTTCTAAAATAAACAAAACTATCATATTCATTACATACAATTACACTGACAATCGTCCTAATAACGACTATTACCTACCATTAGCACATATCATTATCTTTAATATGATTTTGAACACTGCGGCTGAAAGCGCTGGTGTCTGCGTGGAGAAAGGCTGATTTAAAGCGTGACCGCTGTAATGGTGCTGTAATAAGCCGTGACTAAACACGCTCACGGGTACCAGCTCCGACACAGCGCTACGCTAGGCCTGCCTTGATTAGCATATAATTGCTGCCATTGTATCTGACATGGAGAATTAAGAACCAGCTTGGTGGCAAGATGTCCATTCGTCCCAATAACAGGGGACACCACATATGGAGACGACACTGTTAAAACGTAAATACTGAGAGCTGTTTGGGATTTTGATGACTGATAATGATTTTGCAGGTTTAAAACGATGGATTCAGATTGATTTAAAAGGATTTTTAAAGGAATAAAACCAGTTCAAATGTTTTAGGTTATAATAAATTAATTAATTAATTTCAATGAAGTGTAAATAAAGAGACTTGATCACTTTAAGGCAAAATTGTGAATTCTCACTATTATACATGATTAAAAACTTGGAAAATACACATAAATGGATTATCATTATGTTTAAATGTATGATAACAAAACATATTAAGTACTATATATATTTATATATATAATATATTACATATACTACATATATACATATATTACACATACATATATTAAATATTAAGTACTATATATATTTATAATACTGTTAACTGTTTATAAAGAACTGTTCAAAAGTAGTTTATACTTTAATTCAATAATTTATTCCAGTGATTTTAAAGATGAATTTTCAGCTTCATTACTCCAGTCTTCAGAGTCACAAGATCCTTCAGAAATCACTCTAATATTAATTAATAATATTAATAATAATAATAATCTTAATGGTAATAGTAATAAAAGCAATAATGACTGGAGTACTTTTGTTTAAAACTACATACAATAAACAATAATTAAATGAGTATTTAAAAATTTTACTATTTTTTTTACATTTAATAAACGCTGCCTTGATGAACAAAATAATTTTATTTGAATTATTCAATAAAACTGATAAATTAATAAAAAAAAAGTCTAAAGTAAAAAAAGCAATTGAGCAATTGAACAAAATAAATTCATTAAAAAATATATTTATTTAAATAATATTTTTCGTCACTGAAAATCTTTAAACTAAAAAAGTTAATACATTTAAATTAGCAACAAACTTGTATATATTTAGTTTTGTTTCGCTGGATTTATTTATGTTTTTTTAAATTTCATATTTCTCCCTAACATAAATTTGGTGTACTATTTTTGGACATCGTTTTTTGTTATTTTAGCTCCAGATTTGGCTTTAGTTCTGACTAATATAATATTGTATAGCATCCTATTTAAAACGTTAATTTTATGTATAATTTATGTATAGTTAATACACCAATTAATTTTGGTGTATATAAAATACTAAATACAACATATGCCAAGTAACAAAAAAAAAACCAAACAAAACAAGGTATTTGCATTGACTATTTAAAAAAAAGTAAGAATTATTTTACAAATATCTGATTTGTCTCTGCAAAAGTAAAACCTGATTTATTTGTCTGCTTTTATACTCTTATCATGAATAAATCTATATTGCTGCTTGTTTTTTTTTTTACAAATGTGAAAAAAAACTGAAATGCACATATATGCAATATGCATATAAATAAGTGACGTTTTGTTCAGTGAACCAGAACTGTGAACTTTGTGAACCTTCAGATCACGAACCATGAATTCCAGATTATAAATATTTGATAAGATTATAACTATCTGCTTCTTGAGACGATATAAATGATAATTCAGCCCCCCTCCCCTGGCGCACACGCACTTTTCAAGGGTTTCTTTTAAATTCTAAATCTCTTTTAAATCGCACATTTCTTTCTTTCGCTCTTGTCTCGCTGACTCTTTTGGCTGACCCGACTCAAAGGGAGAGGAGCGACGTCTTTTCCCCCTTCACGTTCCTCTCATGCGACAGCTGAGGGAGTGAGTCTGTGGAGAAAAAGAGCGAGAGAAAGAGAGGCAGAGAGAAATACAGCCGCCACTGAATGACCTGACCATTGGTGACAAAGCAGGATTGGTCACGCTGGCTTGTGGGTAATGGGGCAAAGAGAAATGCTTCTGTGTGTCTGTGTGTGTGTGTGTGTGTGTGTGTGTAGCTGGTGGTGTGTAATGATTCGCTTGCTTTGACACAGTTAAAGTGCTTCAGCCTCAACAGCAGATGCAACTAAGAGGAATCAAGTCATACATACGTTCATACATACATACATATAATTTCAATGAATCAATGAGGTTTATCTGTTTAGTTTTTTTAAGTAAAGGTGTTTTTTTCAGGATTTTTACTTTCTAATTAAAAATCAATCTTATAATTTGGTTACAAAAGAGGAAAAATGCAACTTTGAGGTATTAAGTCGTAAGTAGAGGTGTATTAAACTTTATTGTACAGTATTCTCTGTCAATACAGAATAATTATAGTATTTTCAAAGCACAATTTCATGGGACGCTTCAGGTTGTGCATGCATGTAGTCTGAAGAAATGAATGCAACTGAAAAAATAAAATGAAAAAAAAATAAAACAATTTACATTGAAGGTAATTGATTATTTTTTACTACTGTACTTTTGTTTTGGGGATACTTATTTGATCAGAGTATTTCGATTTGAAGAGTTTTTCACTTCACAACATTCCGAAACATTCATTTATTCATTTTCCTTCTGCTTAGTCCCTTTATTCAACAGGGGTCGCCACAGTGGAATGAACCACCAACTTATCCAGCATATGTTTATTCAATGGCCAATATAGTTTATTCAGTTCACCTATAGTGCATGTGCTTAGACTGTGGGGGAAACCAGAGCACCTGGAGGAAACCCATAGTGAGAACATGCAAATTCTACAGAAATGCCAACTGACCCAGCCCGGACTTGAACCAGCAAACTTCTTGCTGTGAGGTGACAGTGGTAACCACTGAGCCACCATGTCGTCCATTCCACAAAATGTTATCATTTTTATTCCTCTTTTACATTTAATAATTGGTTATTTTGAGCTGGTGAAATCCTCGCCAGCTCAGAGACGTGATGGCAGTGTTTAAACATGAATGACCTGAATATTTTCATGTAACTGGTTGAATCTGTTCACAAAAAAAAAAAAAAAATCACACTGGAAAAAACGCATTAGTCAATTTGACAGATCCGATTGTTTCAATTCATGAGCCAATAACCCTGAATCAAATGATCTTGTCAGAGGGAGTCTCCAGTTACAACTCACCGAATCAAACGATCCAGTCAGGGTGAATCTGATACTCACTGAATCAAGTGATTCTGTAAGAGTAAGCCTTCAGTTAACGAACTTCTGATTTAAATAATCCACCCTAAGTGTAATGACTCACTGATTCAAACAATCTGTTCAAAGTGATTCAGCATGAACCACTGATTCAAATGATCTGCTTAGCATGAATCCAGTACTTTCTCACTGATTCAAATGATCCAGTCAGACCAAGTGTAAAGTTAATGACTCATTGATTTACATGATCTGCTCAGAGTGTGAAGTGAACAATTAACTGATTCGAATGATCTGTTCAGTATGAGTGCAGTTAATGACTCACTGATTCAAATGGTCCAGTAAGAGCAAGCCTGCAGTTCATGACTCACTGATTCAAATGATCTGCTCAGCATGAATGCAGTTAACATCTCAGATTCAAAGGACCAGGTCAGAGTGAATATGCAGTTTATGACTTACAAAATCAAATGATTTGTTCAAAATGAGTGCAGTTAATGACTCACAGATTCAAATGAATAGGTCAGAATGAGTCTGCGGTTCACGATTCACCGATTCAAATAATCCACTTAGCAAGAGTGCAGTACAACTCACTGATTCAAATGATCAGCTCAGAGTAAGTATGCATCATATGACGTCAAATGCTGAATTTTTTTCGTCAGGTATGGCTGTCACGATCACCAGCTATCTACAGCCTGAGATCGCTGGTTGAAACACACACTCTTTTCATGAACTACAGTTCTGCTTGTTATAGGACTACAATTCCAGACATGCAGCACACACACACTCCTGCTCCATATCATGACTGATTGCACACACACCACCGGAGGACTGTCAAAGACTAATTACACTCACTACATAAGCAGCACATTAACTCACAGTCGTCGCTTAGTATTGTTATCTGTAAAGTGACCTTACAACGCGTTTCCTTTGTTCCTGTCTTCCGTGTTTTGATCTTAGCCTTGCTATTTGTTTATCCTTGCCTGCCGTTAGCCTTTTGACCTTCCGCCTGTTTAAAGACCACGATTTTGATTACCTGTATTTATCTGTTTGCCCCTGATGACCACCGCCGTACTGACTTTATATTTAATCTGCGCTTGGATCCTCACCACCGTTGTCAGTGTCACTCCTCCCGTTACAATGGCAACCAAAGTCCAACATCTGATAGACATCATACTGGTAACGTCCACACAACATCAAGCTGTAACATCCTTAGACATTGATTTTAGGATGGACGTTGGACACTGATGTCGGCATGACGTTGGGTTCTAATGTCAACCCGATTTTCATTTCCAAACAAAATGTCATGTCTTGAGGTAGTTCATTATGATGTGTTTACCTTCTATGTGCGATTTGATTAGACAGGAATTACAGGACTCTTTTTCTAATCCCCATAGACAAGAAAAAAATGAAGTAGTGACTGCAGGTTGAAGGAAAATAGTGGAGTAAAAGTACCGATACAGCACTAAAAATGTACTTAAGGGAAAGTGAAAGTGCACATTTTTAAAGTTCCCGTATTATGGGTTTTTGAAAATGAGCTTGCATGCAGCATGTAACACAGCTCTAAGGGAAGTGAAATGTCCAGCTAAGGCTTAAATCTAAAAAGTGCACAGTGTTTAAAACTATTGATTCATCTATAGAAGAGTCGACTCATTGTTCCTCAAACGAATCGCAGAGCTTACAAGTGTTTAGCCATTTCGGCATGACGTGAACACGAAACATAAAAACACGAAACAAACTTGCGCGCGCGCAGCCCCGGGAGATTCGAAACCCCCAAACCCGCCCACAAACAACAGCGTCGAGCAAAGGTTGCCAGATTGGGCGGTTTTGAATTTGATTGTGCAGGTAAAAACCTTTTGGATAGGGTTTGGGCTGGAATCAGTCAGCTACATCTGGCAACACAGAGAAAGGTACTGTGCTCTGTTGGATATTATAGGAACTGTGCAGATGAACCAGAGATGAGACTGTGAAGAGACAGTGGTTGAGGTTTATTTCTGCAGAAATGCCTCAGCAATATACAGCCTTGTGCTGTGTTCCCTCTGAGGAGTGCTTCTGAAATCTATACGCTTACAACGGAGGATTCGTCGACCGTTTGTTAAAGGAAGGATCAGAAAAGATGTATGCAGGGGCGGACTAGCCTAAGGGAGCACAAGGACATTTCCCGGTGACCTGACAGTGAATCTGGCCTGCTATCCAACAAGTGTTGAGTAAGTGCGATTAAAACGGTTGCCTCATTGTTTTCTCTAGCTTGTAAATGATGCATTTAACTGTGTTTTGTAACTTGTAACCGCTTGTAGTGTATCTGGTTAACTTGTATTGTCATATCGTGTCTAAAAGCACGTTGTAAACGCAACGTGTGCCGCTTTGTTTACAGATTTAAGTGTGTTTCGTGTTCCTCTGCTGTTTGTCGTTGCTATGGCTACATCAGCTCTCCTACACACATGCGGTGGTCCTGTTTCATAATGGTTCAGCTTTTGCCGCTGTGTGCACTAATACTGAATGTCTGTCACTGTTTTTACTTCTGGTTAAGAATAGAGTAATATGCTGGGAGACCGGGGGGTTAGTTTCGGGGGTGAGGTGTCTGAAATACGGGCGACTCCCAGGAAAAACGAGTGTTGGCAGATATGCTCACACACACACTACTTCAATATTGATAAGCCATGGTGCGCATTCTCTCGCGCTGAATGATGTCGACCAATCGCAACAGACTGGGTCATCTGTCCAATCAGCGCAGTTTAGCATCGCGCTAAGGAGGGGTTTTGGAACAAATTAATCGCTGAACGATTCATATAGGAGTCGCAGGGATAATTAGGTAAAAATAAATGCATATTATAAGACAATGAAAGTTTTTTTTGACCATGCATGCATATTTCACTGCTGTTGGAGACCCCCAAAACCAAAATATGACCCTTTTTAATGTATAATAGGGGCTCTTTAAAACTATTGTACATAGTAAATGATCATTTCTAAGAAAAAGTACTCAATTACACTAGTTTGAGTATTTGTAATTTGTTACTTTACACCACTGCCTGTGTGGCAGAAAATCTAATCCAACAGCACTGAGAAAACATAAACGGGTCATATATTACCTGTTAGGAACGCCAATGCATCATACATACTCAAAATGAACAAAAGAGTGTTCAAAATGTACTCACTAAAATGATTATTCGCTTAGTAGAAAACAGAAAAATGTTATACCTGACATGAGTAGCCGCTTATTTTGATGAGTTTCTGCTCTGTTTAGTAATAATGAGCATGTATATATGCATTGTATAAAAGTGAGGGAGGTCGCATTCTCCATGGACATACTTAAAGCAGCACAGAGCAGGAATGTTATTCTCTCTCTTTGTCCTCCGAGACTCCACAAGGGTTCAGGAAGGCGCATGAGGGCCTGTCACAGGTAGAGCAGAATAGGGATGGCTCCTCTAAAATAACCCTTGGCCCCATGCTTGATTGCCCCCTTATTGACACTCGCTCTCAAGTCCACAATAGCGGCTCTCAGACGCTGCTGAATAGACTCACTCCTGACAGTCCGCCTCCCAAACACTCGCTCTCTAATCCAATCCCCCAACCTGCACCACAGAGCCAAAGATGTCCCAGAAACCCTTGTTCTTCTGTGCTTTGAGGATTGAGCTTATCTGACTTGTGAGAGTGATGCAGTCACCGCACATGCACAAAAACTGATGTTTGGTAAAACAATGCATGTTTATTAGGATCTACTTTTTGTTGTTAAAAATCATTATGTACAGTAGGATGACTTACGGTAGTTTAAAAGATGGCTATAAAACAAACACAGGAGGAAAGTAGCCTTGAATTTTCCATCCCAACTTCTTTTTGTTACAGTTCTGAGTCATTTATTTTCTTTCACTCAGAGTTTTTTTAAGAAACTAATGTTGACTGACTATAAGACTAAGAAATTCATATCTTTGAATATCAATCATGAATTGCAAAAAAGACCACAGCAGTGCAACTACTTAAAAGCCATTCACACAGAATGTGTCTTTGTGTCTAAAAACATTAGATGCAGTGATCAGGAAGGGTTTTAAAAGAGTGTCTTCTCTGCTGTTTGCCATCAAATAAAACAGTTGTCATGCCAATGTTCTACTGTAAACAGAAGCATGCACTTGTCATTCATTCTTCTGATTGGTCTACTGCTTTGGAACTGACATTGAGGAGTGACGTTAATGCAAAAGCTGCTATTCTTTTTAACACCACATCTAAAAAAACTCACGTCAGAGTTGTTGCAAAAGACGTGAGAGAACATTGTCATGTCCTGCACTACGTTTTTTTTAAACAGCAATTGCATTTGTGTCCATTTGTGTGCCCATGGGCATGCTGTTCTTAAAAGGTGTGCTAAGGCGGATTGTTGGCACGTTGCCATTTTGAGGCAACTATTTTTGTGGAATTCAACTAATTTTAACCTTGAACATAAGCAGATCTATTATTTGCTTTTGAAGAAGACAATTTCCGACTTGCAAAGTCTGCCATGTAATTAGCGAATCCCCCATGGTGCGACCATAACTTGCTCTTAAAGAGAATGGGAGATGAGACTCTGATTGATTTAATGTTTTCTATGCTCAAAAAACAACCATATCCCATTAAGAGAATAAGGACAACCCTTTTAGACCATGGGCCGGGTGCTCAAACTATTTTTCCTGTCCTTAAAATGGCAAAAGTGGAGTGCACCTGCACCATGCACAGACCACTGATGCGCCCGAAATTGCATATTTCCATACTAAATTGAACATTAAAAACAGTATGAAAGCTGAGTAGTTTGTCTGAATTCATAGTATTCAAAAACAGTATGCGAGAAGTACCTGGATGACCTACTACTTTCAGCAAGATTCTTAAGTATGCATACTGATGGACATGCTATCTCATGATGCCACACCAGAGAATTCATGAATGAGAGTATATCAACACAACAGGCGCAGGTAGTTCATGTAATTATGAGAAATAGCACATGTAATAAATCCAAGCTCCATTCATATTACTCATGTTTATACTATATAGACCTTTATACTGTATCATTTCTAACAATCGTGTATTAAATTCAAATGTAGTACCTACTCAAGTAATAGATGATTCCGGATGCAGCTCATGCGCTTACAATGGTCATCAAACATGTTTCTTCCAAGCAGGTGTGTTTACGCAAGTTCTCTGCTGGGACACCGGTCCTCCAGAATCGAGATTGGTTAAATAGAGTCCACTGTCCCATCTCATGTGCAAATAAGTCAATTTGGGGTCCTTTATATGCACACACACTACTAAATGTTAGACCTCCCGTGCTAGTATCTTTATTAAAAGAGATTTTAGTTTTAAAGCTATAATAAATCTTATCTTTAATCCACAATTAATGTTTTTTCTGTTGATTTTGTAGAGAGTTTGGCTCAACCTATGAAAGTTTAATACGCAGTCTAGTAATTATACAATCTCATGTCTCATTATTCTATTTATACTGGGAATTTGCTGCTTATTCCTGTTGTACCAAACAGTGACCCCAAATCTGAGGTATGTACCTAACCATGAGTCCTGCGTACCATTACACCCCCTAAAACCCAGTGATTATGCCTATGTTTGTATACAGGACTGGGATTTTATGTAATGGTTTTCCTCAGCTACCAGGTTTTAGAAGCCTATTAGCATATTGCCACATGTAAATACACTCATTGACGTAATGTGCAACTGTCCTCCACTCGACATCTTGGAATTTTCAATTACAAGAAGAGGCGACTGCAGTGTCTGCTCTTAATAAAACTTAGATTTACCCGACTTCAAATCCACTCCAGTGCACTTGTGGCCGCTAAATCCTGAGAAAGTGTGCACAGAGGTAATGACCGGCCTTAATTAGAAACTTCAACGTTCCCATCATGCTCCTCTCCTCCAGATTAACCCCTGAACAATCCCAATCAACAACTTCAGTCTGATGAGGGTCACAGTTGACTTGCATGTTGGAAAGCCTCCACTCGCACTCCTGGCGTCAATGGAAGGATCCCATTAGATACAATGACGCTTTATAATGGGAGAGAGAAGCCAAATGTAAAGCCGTCTTTCTTTTGTCTAATCAGGACCAGCTCACTGTCATTAGTTTCCACTGAGAAGGGAAGAATAGTGAAGTCAGCTGAAGACTCCTTAGGGCTCTTATGTCAGTCTAATGAACTGAGCTTCTTTGTGGCTCTGCCGGGTTTATTATTGGGTTCAGAAACCAGGGAGGGTAAAAAAGAGAGAGTGCTTCAAGAGGAAGGGTTGACCGACCAACTGTGCTGAAGGCTGTTAAAACTTTCTGGCTATTAAAACTGATAGAAGTCACTGGATAACACCACATCAGCTTTGTGTTTACTTGAACACTGTAAAAATAATATTGCTGACTTAATTTATTTCAACTCAATCTCAATCAAACTTAGCTAATACCTGATTAACTTCTTGAAATAAGTTAAAGTAACACAAAAACATTTGTTGTAATTACTTTTTGTCAAATCATTTTTATAGTGAAGGAATAGCTCAACCAAACTGAAATTTCTGTCATCATTTACTTAACCTAAAGCTGGAAACCTGTAACCGTTGACCTCCAAGGTGTTTGTTTTATGGATGTTAATGGATACTGCTGTCTAAGTTTCTTCAAAAGATCTTCTTTTGTGTTCAGCTGAATAAAAAAAACTCATAAAGGTTTGCAACACCTTGTGTGTGCTTTCATCCATATATATGCGTGTAGATGTATGTTTTCATCGGAGTACATATTTCGTTGTTTATTTTGCTTTATTTGTCTATACATTTTTATTTGGTTTATATTATAATGCTTGTTTGTTGCTTGTGAAGCGTTTTGAGTTGCATGTATGTAAAAAAGGTATTTTTATTATTATTATTAAAATAAAGAGTGCATTTAAATGTTTGGGTGAACGACCCCTTTAAGGTTGATCTGTAAAAATTGAGATGTTTTAAATATATACAGTAAATAGCTTTCTTAATTAACAATCATGTCACGTCTTGTATGTCATGATATTTTATTTCTTTCCATGTTGAATCCTTGTATTTTATTGCATGTTTGATTTCTCTGTTGCTGTAGCGCTTTAGGTTTTAGAAAATTGCACTATAAATAAAACATATGATTATTATATGTAAATGTGAATTGTGATGCATGAAAACTGTTTTTCAAATGATATGTTTTTCTTATTGAAAATATAGAATACTGCAGTTCTAATAGATTTTTATAAAAATAAATCAAATGAACCAATTCTAATTTTAACTGACCAATTTTCACCAATATTACTAATTTAAGAAGATTAAATGAGCAGTGAAACATGATTTAACCTAGAGATAAAATAGAAAATATCAGCCAAAATAGATGCCGAACATTCTAGATGTACTTGACTGAACACCTAAACCGAAAATGCCGAAAATAATTATTTACTGTTTTGTTAAATAGTAGAATATTGAGCTAAATATACATTTTGTTGAGGCCAACAATTCAGTGCATCCCTAATATGAACTAGACTTTTTGTTTCTTAAGAAAGCAAAACTGCCTAGGGTGGTTGTCAGGATGTTGCTAATGGTTTTGAGTGGATGTTTTATGACCCAAGACAAAAGCACCATGTTGCATATTTCTGTTTTATCGTGCCATTTTATTAACCGATTGTTTACAAAAGCAGTATTCAAATCTGCAGGAGCATAGTTCGTCCAAAACAGAAAATACTGCCATGATTTAAGTAATTGAACTATCACTTTAGTACATAAATTAATTTAAGATGAGCTACGAGTTGCAACAGTGATGATTTTCTCATGAGTCCATGTAGATTCTTTCAACTGAGCATCTGTCTCCCTGCTCTTTGTGCACTCTGCCTCATTGAACAGATTTTTAAAGGTTGTGTGTGTGTGTGTGTGTGTGTGTGTGTGTGTGTGTGTGTGTGTGTGGCGTGTGGGGGGATTCTGAGGGTTGTATCAAAGTATCCAAACACTTCCCTGCTTTTGCATAAGAATGTGAGTCTGGTGCCTGTGATTTCTCTGAAGATGCCCGTGGCACTGACATCTCTAATCCCTGAAATATTGTCCGGCCGGACTGAATGGCAGTGCATCAGAGCGCAAGTGTAATTATTCTCTAATGCGTCTGAGGCCATTGCGTGTTCTCACACATTTATAGAGAGGATTGAGAACAGCCTCTCTGCGGAGATGAATGCTGCTACACAAAAACAACCTGTTACGCTCACACGCTACACACACACCGCCTATCAACTCTGTAAACGTGTACTTTGGAGCAATTTTTACGTTGTGAAGTTATAAGTTCTGTTGAAATGATTAGATTTTTTTTAATGTACTTTTACCCTTTTTAATTTTAATACCTAATGCAAATTTCCCTTTCAGTGTGAAATTTTGATGGAGATGTTTGTCTTTATGCTGTTGTTACCTTCTTTTTGATGATATATGATGAATTCGATAAAATTTTATTTATTTCTTCAAATATTTCCCAAGTTATGTTTAACAGAGCAAGGAAATGTTCACAGTACTTCCTATACTTTTAGTTTGGCTGGAATAAAAGCAGTTTAAAAACTATAAAGTTGAAATTTGATATCAACATTAATAGCCCCCTTTTTCTAATTTATTTATTTATTTATTTTATTTATTATTTATTTTCAAAAATACTGTTTGTCCAGTTACTTGCAGAATTAACCTAACTTGCCTAATTAACCTAGTTAAGCCATTAAATTGCACTTTAAGATGAATACTAGTATCCTGCAAAATAACTAGTAAATATTATGTACTGTCATTGTGGCAAAGACAAAAGAAATCAGTTCTTGAATGCGTTATATTTAAAAATGTGTGGGGAAAAAAACGTCTCTCCATTAAACAGCACTTGGGCAATATTCAAATAATATTTTTGTTAATAAAAATTATCTTATGTCTTCAATTGTGCACATGGGTGTTTTTTTTTTCAACTTTGATTTATAATTAAAATTAAACTTTCCTTAACAACCAACTAACAACCACTCCAAAAACATCCTAGTAATTAAATAAATAAATAAAAATAAATAAACAAAGTAATACTAAGTAAATAAATAAGTAAACAAACTAAAAAATATATATATAAATAATAATGATGTTTTCAGTAGTTGGATCAATTTGACAAATAAAATCTTTAAATGCACTCTTTAAAAAATAGAGGTTCTGACATTTTGTGTGTATGTGTGTGTATATATATATATATATATATATATAAATATATATATATATTCATTAATTCATTTTCTTTTCGGCTTAGTCCCTTTATTAATCCGGGGTCGCCACAGCGGAATGAACCGCCAACTTATCCAGCATTTGTTTTACGCAGCGGATGCCCTTCCAGCCACAACCCATCTCTGGGAAACACATCCATACATTCTCATTCACTACGGACAATTTAGCTTACCCAATTCACCTATACCGCATGTCTTTGGACTGTGGGGGAAACCGGAGCACCCAGAGGAAACCCACGCAACCACGGGGAGAACATGCAAACTCCACACAGAAATGCCAACTGGCCCAGCCGGGGATCGAACCAGCGACCTTTTTGCTGTGAGGCGAACGTGCTAACCACTAGACCACCGTGGCGCCTATATATATATATATATATATAATAATTATAATGAGAAAGCATTCTACTTCATAAATCTTTTACTTTTACTTGCTAAATACCACATACATAAAAGCAAATTCTCCAATAATAAACCAAACCGCTTTTTAAGGTATTCATAAAAGAACAACATTTAAAACACTTTCTGGTTCTTGCATCTTGTCATGTCTTATTTTAAATTCCCCTGTAACATCAGTGCTACATTTTGAATTGCTTACACTCTTAATATTTTATTTTTATGTTAAGCTTTACATTATATGTATTTCTTGTTTAACTTATTGTATTTTATTTTTATTTTATGAATATTGTGCTGGTTATTCATTTGTTTCTTTTTTTTATTTCAATTAATAAAAATAAATTATTTACTGTTTTATCCCCTGACTTCCTCCTTGTTCCTTTTATATTTCACAATGTTTCATTATACTGTAATAATTACGGATCGTTCATTGTTTAATAAAAAATAAAATCGTGCGCTGCTTATGCAAGTCTGTAAGTCATGTCAAACAATTAATTGCAAACTGAAATAAATATAATTTGCTTATATTGTTTGGAATTAGATGTTTTATGAGATTATTTCCATTTTTTGGGATTATTTTGCGTTTAATTAGGAATTTTGCAGGATCACAAAAATCTGCGTTGAAAAGTTTTGCGTTGGATTCAGCGATCATGGAATCATGAAAAACTAGACAGTCTGCTTGAAACTGTGTTGAATAGAAAACAAAACCTTTCTACTATAAAAATAAGCTTTTGTGCTATGCAAAAACTCCAGGTTTCTTTATAAACTTTTTAAGCACCAATAAAAAAATAATAAAATACAAACATAATGTTAAGAGTTTGGATTACGATTTGGTAAAATGACAAATTCGAAATGTCATCTGTTCATTATTTAAAAGTATAATCCCCAACAAAAGCATCATATGAACAAGATATCTACATTATTTTCACTGCAGATAAACTGTGTGTTTCTACTGAATTGTGTTTTGCCAAAAGGTGTACTTTATAGTTTAACATGAACAAATGCTGTATGCATAGCTCTGATAAACAATATAATGTTTCTAGCAAGTGATTTGTTCTCTGCCAGTTACTCAGTTCCCTCGCTGCTTCAATGGGAACATTGGTCACAGCTCATAAAGTTAACCAAGTTTGCCTTCCAGACTGAACTGTGACCCAACAATCAGCTTGCCTGTCTCTTTTTCGCTTCCAAACGTCTGTTCATCTCAGTCTCCATGAAATCTCCTTCCCTGTGTGTTTAGAGATGTCAATGGGAAAGTATTTGGGGTGAGCTGAGATCCAGGAAAATGGCAAATGTTGATCTGGGGAAAAAAAAACGCAGCACTCACAATTTGCAACTTCAATCACTATTCAAAACAAATTGTGACAAAATCAAGCTAAAAACTGCCTCAATCAAATTAGAACTGGTAATAAAGGCAGCTTTACATAAGATAATGCTGGTACAACGTAATAGAGGGGGTCTCAATAACAAGCACATTATTCAATAACTGTCAACAGCCAGATTAGCTCTGAATCAAATATATTGTACACCGGAAGTCCTGATAAAGTTTGTAAAATTCTACATTTACAATGTTTATTTTGCAAGAACGCATTGTTTAACTTTTTAGAAAGTTAATCCACTGAAAAAAAAGTTTGTTTTGAGAAAGTCTGACCATTGGCTTCCTGTTAGTTTGATGTCAGATTGATGGCTTCAGCCACAATATTCTTAACCACACCCCTTTTACCATTAGTTTCCTATGAGGGAATTATGCTTAATAAGAAAGCCACGCCCCCCTACTCAATATTCTGCTTAAGTTGGAAGTACATCAACATACTGAAACAAAAGTTTCTCGCAACTTCTGGTTCACACAGACTTTTATGAACACATGAATATTAAAATTGCCACAGTGTTTAAACAACAACAAAATGTTAGCGTCATGTCATATTGTTGGAAGATCCCTAGTAGTCTACAACAACTTAAATTGGACCAAGTAATTAATAATTTGACTAATAATTATATATTGTTAGAAGATCCCTAGTAGTAGTAGTAGTAGTAGTAGTAGTTCTAAATTTACAATAAAACATTGTAATTTTTTATATTTTCATTCATTCATTCATTTTCTTTTCAGCTCAGTCCCTTTATTAATCTGGGGTCGCCACAGCGGGATGAACCGCCAACTTATCCAGCATTTGTTTTAAGCAGCGGATGCCCTTCCAGCTGCAACCCATCTCAGGGAAACATCCATAGACACTCATTCACACTCATACACTACGGACAATTTAGCTTACCAAATTCACCTATACCACATATCTTTGGACTTATGGGGGAAACCGGAGCACCCGGAGGAAACCCACGCAACCACGGGGAGAACATGCAAACTCCACACTGAAATGCCAACTGACCCAGCCGAGGCTCGAACCAGCGACCTTCTTGCTGTGAGGTGAACGTACTACTCACTACGCCACCATGGCGCCCCTTTTAATATTTTGCACAAAAAAAAAAGCCATGTTTTCATACGCTTACACAACATGTTTACATTTTTATACAACATAATTACAATGTTTTAACCCCAATTTTCAATCAAAACAAATGAAAGCTCTAAATAATAGTCATTCAATCGTTTATCAGGGGTCACCTCAGTAGAAAAAACTGCCAACTATTCCAACATATGTTTTACACAGTCGATGCCCTTCCAACTGCAACCCAATACTAGGAAACACCCATGCACTCATTCACACACACGCACACGCACACACACACACACACAAACACACACACACACTCAGACACACATACAGACACACACTCATACACTAATACCCAATTCACCTATAGTACATATCTTTGGACTGTG
This sequence comes from Danio albolineatus, assembly GCA_903798035.1. Classification (NCBI taxonomy): domain Eukaryota; kingdom Metazoa; phylum Chordata; class Actinopteri; order Cypriniformes; family Danionidae; genus Danio; species Danio albolineatus. Next base: position 10,810,685 of record CAIGQQ010037820.1, read on the forward strand.
GTTGAAACCAGAGCACCTGGAGGAAACCCACGCCAACCCGGGGAGAACATGCAAACTCCACACAGAAATGCCAACTGGCCCAGTCGCAACTCGAACCAGTGATCTTTTTGCTGTGAGGGGGCAATGCTAACCACTGAGCCACCGTGCTACACCCTCTAAATAATTTTAATTTGAAATTTGGCTGAAATGAACTTCTAGAATAAAACATATATTAATACTTTACCTTAGAGTTAAAGTATTCCCTTAAAAAAAACCTTAAAAAAAACATTACCCACAATTTGCTCACCCTCAAGTGGCTCCAAACATTTATGAATAAAATTATTTGAAAAATAAGTAACCATTGACATTCAAATACTATGGAAGTCAATGGTTACCGGATTTCAGCATTTTTCAAAGTAACTTCTTCTGTGTTCAGCTGAAGAAAAGAAACCCAAACAGGTTTATGAAGTGAAGGGAGAGTAAATAATGACACAATTTTTTCAGTTTAGAATGAACTATCTTTTTAATAAGTCCAGAAAACCTAAAGAAAGTGATCATTTACAAGTGCTCTCTTAATTCCTCAATGGCTGTGTATTTCAAATTGAAGATCAATAAAAAATGTTAATGCTCAGTGGCGCCTTTGTAACCTTTGAATCATTTAGGCCAGTGACCAAAGTGATACGTAACACGATCAGTCAATACACACTTATGTCATTGCACATGACCAGTTTGATGAGCATGAATGACTGTTGTGCTTGAAAGCAGGCAGAGCTTTGGTCACACTGAGGGGTCCTGTCATCAGGGGGCTGCCCACTGCTGTGCCCGAGCGCAAAGTCAGTCAGGGCTCATTAGTACCGTTTGCCTGACTGAAAGTACCTGCCCGTGAGTCTAATTCAGAGCGATGACCGCAGGGTTCATTATGGCTCACAGCTTTCTAACCTGAAATTGCCCATATCCTGGTTCAAGGGTTCATATCCTCATCTATTCTGATTTCTTTTATGTTGTGCTTTTCTCCTTTCGTGGTGGCGGTGAATTAAAGATGTTGGACTATCTAAAGTTTACATTTAATTTACTAAATGTATGATGGATGGATGGACAACAGACAAAAAATTGATAGATAAAATGATGGATAGACAGACACAGAATGATATATTCTATGGATATAACTATAGAACTTTGTTAGACAGAATGGTTGATTGATTGATTGAATGATCAACAGAACAAACGACAGAACGATAGATGGATAGACAGATAGATTAAATGATCAATAGAACAAACAATAGAACGATAGATGGATAGACAGATAGACGGAATGAATGACAGAATGAAAGATCGATAGATAGAACGATAGAACAATAGAATGATAAATAAAATGATAGAACGATAGATAGAACGATAAATAGATAGATTGATAGATAGAACAATAGATGGATAGAACAAGAGCGATAGATAAAACGATAGATCAATAGATCGAGATCGAGAGATACTGTAGATAGATAGATAGATAGATAGATAGATAGATAGATAGATAGATAGAGCAATACACAGAATGATAGATCGATTGCTATAGCGATAGATAGAACAATAGTGATAGATAGAGCGATAGAACAATAGAGCAATAGATCCATAAAGTGATAGAACGATAGATCGATAAAATCATAGATAGAACGATAGATCGATAGAATGATAGATATATTAATTGATAGAACGATAGGGCTATACATAGAATGATTGATAGAACGATAGAGCGTTAGAACAATAGAGCTATACATAGAATGATTGACAGAACAACAGATTAATAGATAGAACAATAGATTGATAGAACGTTACATAGAATGACAGATCGATAGATAGAGTGATAGATAGAACAAGAGCAATAGATAGTACGATAGAGTGATAGAACAATAGATCAAATGATAGAACAAAAGTGATAGAATGATAGAGCGATACATAGAATGATAGAGCGATAGATAAAACAATAGAGCATGTAGATAGAGCAAGACCAAGATAGAGTGATAAAGTGATAGAACATGAGATCGACAGAACCAAAGATAGAATGATAGATAGAATAGAGTGATATATAGAACGAGAGCGATACATAGAATGAGATCGATAGAGTGATAGATAGAACGAGAGCGATACATAGAATGATAGAGCGATAGATAGAGCAATAGATAGAACAATAGAGTGATAGATAGAGCAATAGATAGGATGGACAGACAGACA